>JACATO010000520.1:0-84370 GCA_018389105.1 Nautilus pompilius | reverse complement strand
AACTGCTTTACCAGTCACTACAATCTGCACTCTTGGTATTAACCAAGCACTAATCATCTCTTTAGACAATCAAACAGGTATACATGCTATGCTTTAAACTGCCAATTTCTGTTGACAAAAGTCACATCTGTTAAGTTTATCAGTATCACAGTAAAAAAAAACAATAAACAAAGTTAATAAATCCATTCACCTACTGGCATATATGTCACATCCTAGATCTGTGGAATCATCAGTATGTCATGTGAAAGTAAAAACTTGTGATTTCTTTTTTTTTTTAATGTAGTTAACACCTATATACAAAGTCTGCCATAACTTCTCTTTGCCTTATATAAAATATTAGTAATTTTCCTTACAAATGAATTTTGAAGATTACCACTTAGCTAGATAATCTTTTATTAGCATCCCCCATTTTCCACACACAAGCTTTGCAATTCTAATTTAAGCTGCAAGCTGACATGATATACTATGACAAGTTTCCATGCCATCGTTCAAATGCCTCAGGGTTTGCTTCTTGAACCTGATTCTAAAACATAATATTCTATTTGATAAGTTCCCATTTCCTTAGTCAGATGTCTTAGTGTTGTTTGCTTCTTGCACTTTTTATATATATATATATAAGAATCTCTAATTCTGCAGGAAAATACAGATGGTAGCATTTATGAAGATGTTAAATGTTCATACAACTGACTTCTCTAATAAATGGCAAAAGAAATTTAAATTTTGCATGCCAAAAGTTTATGAATCTAGGCTAGTAGGTTCTTTTTTGGGGGGTGTGGTGCAATTGTTGGGGTATGTGTGTGAAGTTGCAAGTGTGTTCTTAGTCAAAGTATGAGTACATGGAACCTGGTTGTCAATAATTAAAGTGCGATAATGCACAACTTCAGATATTTTTTTAACAGATCTTGTTTTCCCCATTGTAATTTCAGCCATTTAGTAGGCAACAGGTGAACCAGATAAAATGATATTACTCGTGCTTACTACTGTTTTTTCTATTTTAAAAGCAAATAATACACTAATACAGAAAAATAACAACAAAAAGCAACCATATAAATGATCCAATACAAATAATAGGAGGATTCTAACATTAGTATGCTCTTTGGTATAATTCACTTTAAAATCAATGTTAGTTTTAAATTAAAATATCTATTGTAGTTAAGAAAAGCAAGATTAAAGAATATTAAATTTCAACAAACCGTGTATGAGTGCGTAAAATAAAAAAAAGTAATTTTCTTTGATTAAATTACAAACATCTCATACAATTCTAAAAGTTTTGTTAATAACTTTACTCTACACTCAGGAAGAAAATTCTGACACCAGGGTCAGGTAAAACTCATAATTTTTGGTTCATGCAACATAATTCATCTCAATGCTATTCGTGTTAGATCATTAAGAGTTACATAGGATGAAAAATGCACTGATTAACATCTGCTCAGGGAATCAAACCGGGTTATGGGATCTTTCCCTCTGGTTCAGCTTCTATTTAGGAAAAAAATCTGAACTGATTCACATTCACAAGCCGATCTGTGAGTTTTATGATTGTTAAGCGGCATTTCAACAAAAAAAGTAATTCAACTGACATTATGTCAGACAATCAGCATTTTTTATTAGACCAGTATAAATAAACTTTTTACAAAACAGTAAACATGACCAAGGAAACAAAAATCACACTTGTCCTTTGAAATACTGTTGAAGTGGATCACCATAATGGCTTCCAGGTTCTGTTCGTTTTTCGTGGTGATAGCATAGACTTGAGACGAGAAAATGTTCAACTGTATCTTGTGTTGACAGAGTGGCCAGCGGGAAGTCAAAGCTTAAGTAAAAAAAAATAATAATAGAATTGCACCAATATTATTTTTCAACAAATCCATTAAGAGTGACACTTATTTTACTGGATTCCCTTTCGTGCAGAAGCAACTTGTCATCTTCCTTCCTGGTATTCACGACCCATCTTATCTGCTTTGCTTGATGGCAGCATTTCAGTGCTGGTACTTGCTAAGTTGAGCTTCAGCCTCACCTTATCTTCCTCAGTTAACAGCAGCTATTACTTTGGATCAAGACTGCCTGCTGCAAGGAAACTGTCATTTTCAAAAGAATTGTTTCCCTTTTCATGTACGTTACCAGGCTCTCCAAGAAAAGGTTTAAGGTTTCAAGCTGACATTTCAGTCATATTCTATAAAAGTCAACCTTAGTTAGCTGTTCTGGCTGGAGCTGTTTTGTTGCTATGATATAAAGCTAAATTTGACACTGCCACATCCTAGCAGAATTCCTTGAACTCAAGCATGTCAAAATAGAATGCAATCTAAGATAGATCTCCTAAGTTTGTTTCTTATGAATAACCTTGCACATTCCACATCTTATTTCTCAGCTTTTTGCAAACGGAATAAGCTTTAGCAACTGTATAAGCAAAACTTTGATCTCTAAGTGCATCATCGAGCTGAAACAATGTGGACTAAGCAGCAGACACCTGTTATTGCAACACCATTATCAAGTTTATTCAGTGTGGCTTGTTAGTCCATGCATCTCGCTTAAATCTGTTTTTTTTTCTTTTTTTTTTTACATAATCAACCTCTTTCTCAGTTCTCCATTCATATGTTGAACATGCTCTATCACGGTGTCTTGCTACAGTACTCACTGCAATATCTGTAACTGAGTTAGTACTTTATGTCACAAGTGGAATGATGTGTTGTATACGTGTTTTTAGTATCTCGAGATGATGAAAACACACATATACAATGCTTTATCATGTTTGAACCATTATTTGTTCTTATGCTTTATATTTGCTGCATGTGGATCTGTGCATAAGTACTTCAAGAAGCATTTTCTTGAAATGCTATCATGTCTTTCTTTAATATCTCAGTCTTTCACAAACTGGATGTTAATACCCAAAACAGTGATCATGACAACCTTTTTCTTTTTTTTTTGATAGACTGATGGATGTCACTGGTGCCACTTCACACTTTCTTCATAATATCAGCAGCATTGACAAAAACATTGTGACATAAACCTTCGAGAATTGGATCGTTTATCTTTCTAAAGTCTAAAGATCCTCCAAACAGAAGCGGCCAAACTATGAACCGGTCATGCTTTTAATGGAGAGTTCCAGTTCAACTCCAATGGGTTGTTCCACCCTCACCACCCAAATCTGGTTCAGTTCTAGCTTAGAGAAAAACAAACCAATTTGAACCAGTTCATGGTTTTGGTTTGACTCCCTGCTTCTGTTATTTATTAATTCTGGAAAAAAAATAATTACAAAGAAATTTTCTGAGTATGTCACAGAGTGCCATTTTCCACCATTTAAGATGATTAAACCATTTTTTTCTATTTTGCTTCACTTCCAGTCAACTTCCCAAACAGAATTGAACAACCAACTTTTTTCGGTCATTTCCAGGTAAGCTCAGTCTGAAATGTTCTAGAACTCAGGCCCAAGGATCAAGATTAGCCTATTTTGCAGCTAATCAAACTCAAATATTCATGTTGATATTTTAAAAACTAATTAGGCATCAAAATGATAAACCAAATCCAACTACAATTATAATTTTATTAGAAATTACTCTAAATTTGTATTTTATTCCTTCAGGATACTCACTAATAGATAAAGTATGTTGAAGTTTTTTTGTTACATTCTAAAAAAAAAAAAAAAGATCAAATCTTTAACTAAATGTTCCTAAAGTATGCTTTGCCTTTTAAGCAGCTGATGGCCATGCATAGCACCTTCCGGAGTCCATTCTTGTCATCTGTGGCATGGTTTATTTTCCCACTTCTATAACATCTGCATAGGTTTCCTCCCATAACTTAACAAAATGGTTTCCTGTAGAAATTTGTACAAGATTCCATGGCTTGGCTCTTGACCATCACTAAAGAACTTCAGCTATACTCAGGTAACTCGCTTGGTCACCAAGGTCAATGCCCCACACCTTCTCTCCTTTAAGCTCATGCTTGTAAGATGTTCTCAGGCCCTCAAAGTCAAGACAGGGGGCCAGTCCCTGTTTTATTTAGATTTAGTTTTCTCAGACACCACCACCACCACTCTCCTCTCCCTCCCTCTCTACAAGTAATTCTAGATATCTTCCTTAATCTTTAAAACCCAGGGATAGAAGAAAAGTTTAAATTTCACTTCATTTCTTTAGAAATTTTGCTTTTAAAAAGTTTATCTCATGTTCTGAAAACCATCATAAATAACCACCTTTTACAATGGTCCATTAATATCTTCATTTAGAAATAATTATTTTCACAGGGATATTTCTGACATACCTAATAGCATCCATTGTACTCAAGCAAACTGAATTTTTACCAATTCACGATCTGAGAAAAGGAGAAGAAAAGATTTAATTTAATTCTATTATTTTAAAGTTTTTTTACTACTTTTATAAATTACCTGTAGAGATACATGCATGTGCATGCAAACAAACTCAAAATAATATAAAAAAATATATATATATCAGAATTAAATTTGGCTGACTGCATTATAGCAATATTTCATAGTAAAAATCTTGTCTGTCACAATTTGGATATTAAATCTTGCTGACACAGCACCTGTCCAAATAAGGTCTCTGTCCAACATCTTAGAAATACCTGCCTCATTCAGTGTTTGCACTATGACTAGCCAACCTGAAGCCCTAATCTACGGTTTACACACACGGTCATTATCTCCATTCCAGCCCATAACACAATCAGCAATTCTGCCTAGAGCTACAACCAATTTATGACAAGTAAGAGCCACATGCCAATCACAAAAATGGAAATTCCTATGGTTCCCTATTCTGAGCTAAAAATGTGAAATCTTCAAACTCAGCAGAATGACCTGATAATTAGCTTTGTGGAGCTTTTAGTTAAAGTCCACTCTTGTATTAAATATATATATATATAGGCTACATAGAATCTCTTCATGTACTTGTTGTAAGAGGAAATTAATAATAATCAGAGGTCTAGCCTCTTCTAAACTGTAATATATAAAATCTCCTAACACCTCAAATAATTTCTTCTTTTTAAAGTATTAATAATGGCTTAAAGAAGTGCAAATTGTGAGTGCAGCAAACATTCAAGAATGTCTAAAACCCAGTAAATCAATTTTATTTTAAAAAATTTGATTTTGTTTGTAATTTTATGGCCAGGTAATTTCAGCTTGTTTATCTAAAAACAAAAAAGTGGCTTCAAGATAATGAAAAAGATGCTGATCTAGTGATATATGAGAAAAAATTACAATTAGATATAGTCTTCCCATTCCTCCCCCTTCCACATGATCTGGGCAAACATCAGCAAAAAAATTTTTTTGGAAGTCTTTTTGTCATAGAATAATTTTGTTCACCAAATACATATCCATTGGTGGCCATAATCGAGGGCTCATCAATAAAACATCCAATATTTCATATGTAAATCAACCCATTGTCACATATCATAGTATATATAGTAGCACATGACATTAGCAAATAAATACCCATGATAAAATTTATACTGAAACTTTGAACAAAATTTTTTCTCATGAAAATACCTCCTGTTTTACACATGGACATACAATGATGTTCATTCCATTACCCAGGATTCACTTTTCTAGAGATGATGATGATGTATCTGCTTTAAAAAAAATCCAACCTAAAATCACTCATGAAAAATAACTGCTTTTTCTTTTTTTAAAAAAAAAAATCAGCTGTTTAATAACAGCTACAGTATTCCTGCCATTAAATTTTAACTTTTTAAAAAATTCAGAATAATCTATAAAACTTTTGTTTTTTATTAATACAATATATTTCTTAAGGAGCTTATGCATATAATCTGAATTTGGTTTCTAATTCTGAAAACCTTCCCAAAATGCAACATTATCAAAAATCCTGATTGCCTACAACCAGAATGTTGGTCGATTTAAAGCCGTCCCTTCAGCTACTGATTTTGTTTGGTTAAGTTTCTACCAAGATTTCTTTCTGGGAGGAAGTTTTCATGCTTTTTTTTCTTTTCTTTGAGCATTTTACTTCATCTATCAAAATGCTTTGTTGGCTGAACATTCATCAGAAACAACGGATGACAATTAGAACCTAATCAGTTTTCACAGCACTGCATTATGGGGGTTTTCTAAATCAGATCAAGACTACATAGAATGAATGCTACATTGTTATAAAATTATTTGCTTTATCTTTTTCTCTTCTTTTCCAGTGAAACAACATAAAAATATCAACACAAAAAAGAATGAAATAGCAGCAGCATGGTCATTCATTGTTAAAAACTTCAGTTAAAACTGACTTCACGTCGAATATCAATACTTTCAGTTGTCACTGTCAATGTTCTGATTCTTTATCAAGTTTTACGATCAGAAGTTATATTTATGTCTTGATCAGTTCAGTTGATTAAATTTACTAACTATGATTTTTAAAGAGAATATAGATCATACTCTCAGTAAATTTATATATATTGGTATATACTAATGTAATACAGAGTCTTAATTGTGCTTGGTTTAATTTAATATGCATGTTATATAGCAGGAAGTAAATTTTTATGAAGAGAAACATTTTTTGAGAATTCTCACTCAAATTGCCAAGCAGATAGATCTGGTCAGCGTGCGTAATTCTATTTCTAAAACGAAACCTGACAAAAACTGTCAAAATGATCTGTGATCTGAAAACCATGTTATATTCTGGGTCCAGTCTAAATTCTGCCATAGATGTGTTGCTAGTAGATTTTCACCAAGACATTCCCCTCCCCCCCCACTCCATTCCACTGGGCCCTTGTTCATTATCTAACCCTTACCGTTTTTGCAGTACAACAAGTAGAACCATCTTTGCGAAAAATGTACAACTGGAATGGAGCACCCTTCTGAAACAACTTATGATCTGAGCACATGAATTTTGTAGCTCCAAAATCTTTGCTGATGCATCACTACCACTCTTTAGTGGTAGGAGAGATCCCACTGGTAAATCAAGTAATTCTGAAGACAAAAGCTCCGGGAGTATTAAATAATCATGCACAGTCATCTAACAGACAATACGTCAAATGTAGCCACCGACAAGACATGCATATGGAGGGAGAGATGTGCATGGCATTTTTTTTTTTTTTTTTGACTTTGGAATCATTCAATGGTCAGTGGAATGAAATAGATGGAAACAGGTCAAATGATGTCACATACAAGGCTGGCATAAGATTTTTTAACCGTGGAGCTAACAAGCACTCCACTTCACGGAGACAATTTGTATCTGTGACTTTTGTGAAAGAAGAATATCCCCCAAGAAAATAGTGGACACCAAAGGCAGAAAGTTTGGTGCGAGCATGTAACTATAATACCGAGCATACAGAACTTTGCAGAACACTGTTAGCTGAAGAAACCTCAGGGGGTTCATTTACAGAAGCAGAAGATGGTATTCAGTGAACAAAACACTGGAAAGAAAAGAAAAAAAAAGCAGGCAGTGTGCTGGCACACAATAGGCATTTACTGTGGCTGGTATAATTTGTCCTGTGAACAATAAGATGATTGAAGGCATCAGTTTGTCCAGGAAACTACTGCCTCACAAAAGAGACAGATACAAACTTGTTAGCGCCAAGCCAAGTGTGGTCCAATGATGCTTATTAGTGTTTGAAGATAACACAGACACTTGTCTGCCTGAGGTATCAATGATCAGTTCAAAACCACAGAAAAGCTCTACTGTCCCTATGAGGGGCACAAGACAAGATTTGTTTAGTGAAGTAGTTTATTGGCTGCATAGTTGATGCATGTGTAACACAGTATTTTGACCTTTGTTGTGTTTAGAATTCTGGACAGTTATGGCTGAATGAGGAAGCTGCTGGCTTAGTTATCCCTGTTTTTGTAGACACAGAAGGCAACACTGTCAGAAGTGATTCATGATTTCACGCGCATAAAGATCTCGAAGTCTACTTTCATACAAACTATTTGCAGTGAATTCTAATTTACTCAGAACTGTGTGGCCATCGTAAGTCAGCTACTTTTTAGCATAAGGTTTATCTTGACTTTGTGCTGTAGTTAAGTCTCTGAGTGAAGTAAAACCATGGAACACACACAATGAGCCTGACTGAACCACAACAAATGGTAACCCACTGAAAAAAAAATAAATAAATTACACAACAAAACAGGACAAGTGCGAGGAGCACAACACCACAAGTTTCAGTGATGATGGAGAGGAACCCTTATTCACAAAATATTGCAACCCCCCCCCCCAAAGAAAACACTACAGCTTGGCAACACAAATTCAACACTAGAATCCAAACTGAAAATGAGACAATTGGCTGGTAGATAACAGATCTCAAAATTACTGCCAAAAACTGCAAATTTGGGTTGTTACGGGATGAGTTATTAAGAGAGAGAATTGCATGCAATGTACAAATGTGAAAATTTAAGGAAAGATTGCTGAGGGTGGAGAGTTGACACGTGAGAAAGCATCGTGTAGGGCTGGTGAGGAATCCCTACAGTTAATGAAAAATGCATTACACAAGGAGGGGAGGTCTCTGTGATAACTAAAAGGAAATGTAACAAAGACACATCCCAGCACAAGCCCCTTCCTAGGTCATCAAAATTGTCCACCTCACTTAAAACAAGGCACAATCTGGCAACAAAAATTAGAGAGACATTTTCAGCCTTGTGAAATTTGGTACAACACACCAAAGGCAGTTGTCTGGCATATGGTAAGAAATGCTTAAAATCTCAACAATTTAACCACTTCCAAAGGTGTTCTAGGTCAATGAGTGCCAAAGCTCAAATGGACATTGAAAAAAAAAAAAGTAAAGTAACTCAAGAACTGTTATGCCGGTTGTGCAGTCAGATTGCTGACATGGTAACAAAGTGCAGCACATGTCTTGATCATCAAAATGCCAATGGGAAAGAACCCTTCATGTCCCCACCGAACTCAGACAGTCCATGGAGTAAGGTGCACACTGACCTATTTACATGGGAAGCAATAACTATGCTGTAGCTACTGATTTATTCTCTCTGAGGATGAAAAGCTTGATAAAACACAAAGTGCCACAGTCATAACTCACCTTTTGTGGCACACCAACAGTAGTGAGAAGTGATAATGGACCTCAGTACAGTTCCAGAGAATTCTAACAATCACTTTTGATGGGGGTTTTGAACATGTAACTTAATTCTGGAGAAATCAAAGAAAGATTGCAAATGTTACATCTGATCATTTTGAAATATAAAACACCACAACGCAGCTTCACCTGCAAAACTTCTAACAGGTAGAGAACTGAGATCCATAATATACCAATTACAAGAGATAGCCTCAAATCACAAACTGTAACCCAAGTGTTGTATGAAAACTTCCATAATCTCTTTAGTGTGATCATTATAACAGGCCAGCAGAGACATTAACCACTCTGTCATAAATGAAAAAGGTCAAATTCAGACTTCACAATCATTGGAAACCTAGTAGTATAGTGGGGAAACAACTCACCACACACCAGGGTCATACTCCATAAGGACACCAGTTGATGATGCCTTTAGGCACAACAGATTATACGTCTTTCAGTCTAGTGGAGAGAAACAACCAGTCTCTACTGATGTAGACTTTGATGACATTTTGGAGAATTTACCAGAGCCAAATGAAACTGTCAAACCTGACTGTTCCAAGAATCTATCAACCAGGAAAAATCAGGGACATGCTAAAAGTCAAGACTCTGTTAATTCACTCATTTATGTTTACATAACTCATTGATGAAAAGATCCAACAAGAACTACTGATTTTATTTAGTGAAAATTTTTATATCTAAATTATTTTCGAAGTAATGAAGACCAATTTTAATAACTGTTACTTTCAGAAATATTCCAGAGAGGAGAGAGAGAATGATTAAAATCTAGGCAACAGTCTGGCACCCACTAATGCCTTGTTGTCTATCTATAACGAGATGAGTAATGTGGAAAAGATAAACAACCATTTTTATTTCCTCAACAAGCCTGGAGACAACTTTTAATTTTTTAAACATTGAAAATATATTTAAAGTGTATTAATTTTTTTTTTCAAATACAAATGTTGATCAAGAAATGATAATAGGTTAGTTAAACTGTGAGGTATCTTTGTTTTCCTTTTTTTTTCATTCTCATGATTTACACTTTGTAAGCATACACGTGATAAACATAGACAGAGAGAGAGCTTATCACTGGAATGCAATGATGCTCGAGCTACTTGTACAATCAAATAGGAGCTCTCTCCCACTGTAAACTGAAACCACTGCATTAAAAAGGGTCTCTTGCTGTAGGCATAGCAAGAGTTAAAAGAAAAAAAAGGAGGATGCTTAAGTTTGAAAATCAATTTTCCATCCATTCAGTTTGTTTTAAAATTAATCACAAAACAATTCATAACCTAAAATACAAGTACAAATGTATTCATATTATCAATTGTATAAAACAGGAAATATCAAATAATATTTTTTAAATATTCATTATTGGTTGTGTTTTTTTTTTAAATAGGAAAAGTTTCCTGGTGTGCCCATGACCCTCAACACCAAAACATGATGATGTCAATAGGAAAAAGTCACCAAAACGTAGGTTCATTACTGAGTTCAATTACTGATGATGAGAAATGTCCAGACACTATCCTCTACTTTCTGTAAATATCACATCACTAATAACTTTCCTTCTTTACACAGACTGCCCCATATTCTTCATTTTAGGGGACTGATGACAGACTTCTAAAAGTATGAAAAGGGTTTTTAAATGTTTTTTTCCTTCGTGTGTGATCATTAGATGAAACGAGATTTGCTCTCAGAGGCAACATAGCGAGCATCCATCTCCTGGAAGCTGAAGCACTTGCATATTTAACAAATGATAATAATATATGTCTCCCCCTCCAGGGTTGGTGAACAACTAAGACACGTGGAATCTTTGGAACTGTCAAGAATAACCGTAAGCCTATCTGTCTATCAAAGTAAACAATTGTCATCTTCAGCATACGCCAGAAACATTTAGTTCACCCTGGGCAGTGATATAGCACCAGACATTATTTAAAACGAAATGGAAAAAAAATATATATATATTTAGTTCCATTTCTAAAAAAAAACTACAGGTGGCAATCAAAATTTTAAAAAAAAAAAAAAAAAAAAGTTATTTAGTTAATTTATTTGCAAAAATTTATTTCCATTTTATATAATGTATAATAGGACCTATGTTAAGGTTGCAGCTCCCTCTGGAGCTGTGAGATGAAATCACTAGAAATATGCTATTATCTGAACATTTTCATCATAAGAAAGGAAACCACTTCTCAATGGCATCTCTCTCTCTCTCTCTCTCTCCCAGCTCATCTCACCCCGATATCACTTTTCCCCCATTCATTCCTAAGCACAGATGCTATACAAATAGAATGAACGAGTCCTTTTGTTTTAAAGATATAAAGAAAAGGGGCCAGCAGGGCATTGCTGTCCTTACCTTTGCTGAAAGCGCATTTCCAATCCAATCCAATCCAATCCAATCCTGGTGACACCTATTGCCAGTGGTGGGCAGGGATCGCACTGCACATGGGAGAACAGATTAACAGTCAATATCAGGTGGATGCCACACCCATATCAGCATAAGCGATATCTGCATATATTAACGCGCGGCCTGGTATCACTAATAAGTTAGATGATATTTCGTATTTAACAGACGGATCGTTCTTAATCCTGTACTGAGTTAAAGCAGACACCCGCCGCCGACATTTAAGGGACAATTTTTTTTTTTTTTAATTATAATAATAATAATAATAATAATATAATATATAATATAATAATAATAATAATAATCAGGAATGTCAATAGATTAAATAATTAACCGTACATTTATTAAAGGAAATTATGGCTTTCCGTCTTATTGAATTGTTGTGTTGTTGTTTTTTTTTTAATTCGTTATGAGACCTGTAACCCGCTGGCATCATTCCCCACCCCCCACCCCCACCCCCACCCCCTCGGGCGCAGTCGCCCACCTAGTCGAAAACAGGAATTCCACCCTCGTACGATTATCTTTTCGCCTCTAATTAACAGCCTAAAGTTACTCAACGACGGCGAATGCGCCAGACGGATCCCAGCGTTTCCGTGTCATTGTTAAGGCGGAGTTAGGCTCCCCCTCGCCCGCCGGTTCGAGTCCTGGTAGGGAGGGAGGAGGCGGAATTTTCGATCAGCTACCGGTTGTTGTTGCCTGAGCTCGGTGGGTGGGGAGCCAACGAACCCTCTCCCCCCCCCCCCCGACGGAGCAGAGTCACGGATCTCCCATCCTCCTCGAGCGGAGACTGAAACGATAGAAGCGGCGGACGGACGGACGGACGCCGGCCGGCCAACTCACTCACCAGAGACGGGTTCGGAGCAGGTTCGCAACGGGCTGCAGAGAGGGAGAGCGTGAGGAATCCCGCCGCCCAGCAGCAGCAGCAGCTCTACCGCGGTCGGTGGTAATCAATCTGGAGGTATCTCGCACCGAAGAGCCCTTCTTCCTGGCCTTCTTGTGGTGTTCCCGCTGCCTGCTCGGCGCAGCGTCCGCAATCCATGACATAATCAGCTCCATATTATCCGGCGCAGAACGAACCGGGCCGCTTCGTCATGTCGCGGAGGTAATGTATGTGAAGGACAAAAGATACCTCATCCAGGTGTCGAGGGCTCCTTGTCTTCTTCTTCTTCTTGTTGTGCCCTTCCTACCCGAGAGGTGGGCACCCCTTTTTTTTTTGGAAGTTTTACTGCGGGTCAGCAAAGGGGGGGGGGGAATGGGGACAATAAATGTCTGCCTGAAGAGAGATAATAATAACGTACAATTTTTTAATTATTTTTTGTAGGGTGGGGGAAGCCATTTAATCGCGCGACGGGGGTCAGATATCTTTTTTTTTATTATTATTATTATTAGACATCGGCTGCGTCTTCCAAGTTTCTTCTTTTACCTACGCCGCCGCCGCCATTACGACATCTTTAATTTATGTGAAAGGAGAGACAACTCCATTCGATGATGGTGCGCGGAGGCGGGGGTGGGGGGGGAGAGGGGGAGGTAATGCACCGTTGTGGCGACTTCGAACAGGGAGAAGCTACAGAGGAAGAGAAAACGCCATCATTCGTTAACAAGTGAACGATAACTTTACAAAGCAAAAATGAATAAGCTTCTCTCTCTCGTTTTCGGAATGTATTCCGGTTGGACAACTTTTTAAAATGCAAATCTTTCATTTAGCGTAAAAACAAATTAATTAAGCACCGCGGTTTCAAATAACCCCTATTAGTCAGTCATCTGTTTGTTAGAGAGAGGGGCGAACAATGAGGGGAATTCATAAGTAATAATAAACAGCAGTTGTGTTAACTGAGACAGAAACCAGTGCAGAATCCCTCCCCGCGCCTGTGTGACGCTTAGGGGTCGCTTAATCCCCTGTTATGTGATGCCCATGGTGGAGATTTACCGTCGATGAGGTCAATATAATTTTTGCCTCCGGGTTGCAAAGACAAGGGAGATTATCACTTCTATAGCAGTAACACGGAGATTTACCGTCGATGAAGTCAATCAACATAACTTTTGCCTCCGGGTTGCAAAGGCAAGGGAGATTATCACTTCTAAAACAGTAACAAGGAGATTTACCGTCGATGAGGTCAATATAACTTTTGCCTCCGGGTTGCAGAGGCAAGGGAGATTATCACTTCTAAAGCAGTAGCACAGAGATTTACCGTGACGAAGTTAATCAATATAACTTTTGCCTCCTGGTTGCAGAGGCAAGGGAGATTATCACTTCTAAAGCAGTAGCACAAAGATTTACCGTCGATGAGGTCAATCAATATAACTTTTGCCTCCCTGTTGCATAGGCAAGGGAGATTATCACTTCTATAGCAGTAGCACTTTTTTTTTTAAAAAGGGTTCCAGGTTGTGAAGGGAGATAACGTCTGCTGTAGTTGTAAATTCTTATGAGGTGGGGGGGTTTCCAGGTTGATAAAGAGAGACGAGATAAATCTTATTGTAGTTGTGTGTTTTAGCAGAACATAGGCGCGCGCATTTTTCAACATGACTCCAAAAGTTTCCCGCTCTCCCTCGCTATTTTTCATGAATTCCATAAACTGGCCTGAAAGTGCTTAAATATAATTCTTTAAAAATACTCACTAATACATCACCATTTTTTTCTTATTGCCATATAATTAATCTTTTCCTATTATATTCTAATAATTCCAAAAAAAGAGAAAAATTTAATTTTTTTCATGAAATTGTAAATTGGCAGCTCATCTGAAAAACATTACTGATGATGATTTTTATTTTTCATTCTGGTATTTTAATGTAAATTTCTTGTGATGGAGGAATCAGAATTGTATCTATTAATTTTGTTTTTTTATTATAATAAACTACTGCTAAAAATGATATGTTAGAATCTTATTTTAATACAGTGCAAAAATTAAGATATCAAGCTACCGTGTACATAGTTAAGTTGACTTCTTACTTTAACAAAATTCAACTAAATTTAATTTAAAGTATATATTTATATGGAAGTAATAAAAAAAATTATTTTAACATCTGGAACTGTTGCATTCTTGATTTTAATTATAGTAATTATAGTTTTTGATAAATAAATTAGAAGATGAATATCTTAATTATTGACATATAAGGTAAAAATTTATAAACAATTATTTCTTTAGTTTTCTCGTAGAAAGATTGTGAAGTAAAAAGAAAATAGATAAGATTTTTAAACATCTTATAGATGAGCAAACCAAAGATTGCATCAGCAAAATGAAGTTTCAGTTGTGGATGCTGCTGATTCTTATCTGTTCAAACTCTCTTTGCAGCAGATATCAGATTGTTTTCAGTCAGTAATTGCCTTTAAAGGAATGGTTAGAAATTTCCTTTATGAGCAAACTAGAAGGCCATCAAAGTGGTTCTTACATGGGAAGTAGTCTTTCTAAGCATTTGGTTTTAATAGACAAGTTACCATTGGGCATTACAGATGAATCATCGTAAAATCGGAAAGATACTAGGGATGTGATATTTATAGAAAGTAAAAGGGTAGTATAGTTGTATGAAGCAATTGTAAATTTTGTGGACAGATTCAAGTCAAGTTCAGGTGACTTCTGTAATAGTGTTCATAAAACCAAGACAGCTAGGTTTCATTTGAACATTATTAAAATCCAAAAAGACAGAAATGCCAACTACAAATCCACATCATTTCACTACAAATAAGTCCTTCCCTGATGATGGCAACAGGAAAAGATCTATGAAACAGATCCATCAGTTGGTTTAATTTCTACTATTAAGGTGATTGGTAATGTTCAAACTAATCCTCTAATTTCTGTGGCATTACCAATAACAGGCATAATAGCCTTTACAGACAGGTCACTATGCATATAATGCTGTTTATAAAGAACATTAAAATGGCTCTTTATAAACTTGGAAGGCATGGTTAATTGTTTTGTTATTAGTTTGTTATCCAAGAATCTTTGTCTCATAGCCTAACACCTTCGGAAAGTAGCCACAACACTAAATCCTTCCTGCCAAAAACCTAATAATTTTATTATAATAAACAAAGAGAAAAACAGGATACTGCGGCTTAAGATAATTAGTTTCTAGAATATCTCAGGAAGTACACTTCAGATTTGGGGATTGAATAGGATTTGCAGAAACATTGATTTTTACACTAATTAGAATAATGGAAACATAACAAAAACTAGCTTCAAAATCATCAGTATTAATTCTACAAGCTAAAAGTAAAGTAATTATAATTTATGCCATAAGGTTTAAAAATACTACTGTTTGGTCACAAAAATCTAAGAATAATGGAATTTGACATATATTTAATTCCAGTTATGAAGAAGCACCTAAAGTAATTAGAAATGATTTATTATTTAGTCAAATTAGCCTGTGAATTTCATTACAACATTCTAATGGAAGAATCACCTCACAGGTTTTACTAGTGCCTTACAGAGTAAAAAAATCACAAGATCATTGGCATAGCCAGTACTGAGTGAAGCCAGATTTAAACCATATGCAGCTGGCACATCACCTGATGGACTGTACACACTTGAAATAAAACATCTGGCTACCCCATGTTGTATTGCTTGCCATTCCTGGGTCAAGGCCATGCCAAGATCATGTAGGTTCTGGGGTGAGAGAATTCCTGAGTTTTACTTCTATAAGAAATGCTTAGTGGAAGAGCTCCGGAATGATGGGATATGGTTGGCCAGTCTATTGTAGTAATGCTGTCAGCCCCCAAAAATGTAGTGACTAACCCTAGCCCTGTGTGGGTGCCAGTTACTGATGAAAAAGCAGGACTGCCAATCTCATAACTTCATCCAAGTTCCTCTGACCAGACCCAGCGGGAGAAACAAATTCCTAGACGGGCATTAAATTTTCTTGGAGTGGGGGCACAATGATTTTTTAAAGCAGCATAAGAAAAATCATAATAGAAAGACGTGGACCAGAATTCGAACTGTTACCACAGTAGGTCTGACACAATCGAGCTACACACTCCATTGGCTACCTGCAACTAAAAGACTCTGACCACAACCCCTGTGGTAGCGTGCCACAAGGACTGGACAGTGACTTCGGCCAGATACACACTAGCCAGCTCGGTTTTAGGCCAACCTGGCCACCAACAAATTTGTGCAGGGGGCTATAGGCCCAATGAGAGATTTATGAGGGCGGGCTGGGCCACTTTGCATAAAATAAGGGGGTTGTTACATTGAGGGTGGCCACAGCTGACTCAGTGGGCGGGCCTGGACCCACAATGCCCGCCCATGCCGCCAGGTGTGCCTCTGACCAGTCAGGTGATGTTGAGCAGTGACCAGAGAAGTCTTGCCAGCCATAATCCTCATGTCTTTATCTTACTGCTTGTGTAACGATCATGCTGCACAACATTGGGTCCTCTACAGTGCCACATACATAACCTGGCAACAGAAAAATCAAAAATGAATTAATTTTCATCAGCAACACTGCTCGCTACCTCTGGATCTTTGACCAACAATTTAAACTTTGCCTAAGTTAAATGAGTATTGTGATGACAATTGCTCAAAGGAAGACCAACGTTTGGAGATTTGGCATGTAATCCTACATGGAGAAGATAATTTTTGATGGCCTGTCTTCTGAAGGACATCTGCTAGCCAATAAATGTTGTTGGATCTGGGTAACACCAACCAGTCTGTACCACAGGGCCATTCCTCCGATTATCCATTTATCATGGGCATCTGTAAAGTAGTGATAACCTCTGATAGGTGGTCTCTCATTAGGGTCACTGTCCTGGTGGTAATGAACAAGTAGCTGATAACTAACTGTGCAACATGGCAATTTTCAGCAATGCTGCCCTGCCTGGAGTTATTTGCAAATGATTTACTGCTAAGTGAATGTCTGCAGACTACCATTGTGGATTTTACTACATAGCTGATGTCTGCTACATCATACCAACATTTTTGTACCATAAACAAGCATGTATTTTTTAAATTAATATTTTTACACACCAGGTAACTTTCTAAGACAGGGATCCTGTGGTGTCAATGCAAGTTTTGCAGGTGCTTCCCTTCCTCTGTTAGATTTTTAGACTTGTTAGTTGAAAACACCTTATAGTAGCCTATATTTTGGTCACTCATAATATCATATCATACACCAGTCTCAATAACGGAGATAACCACTCTATATTAAAGGCAGCTCTGCTGAAAGAGTGTAGCTAGAGTGCATTTGCCTATCCTGTGCCACAAGGGGCCTGAGATTTCTTCATTTGTATATAGATGTGGGATGAAACCAAGGGAAACATGACTGACTGATGAAAAAGAGAAAGAAGCACGTGCCAAACCGAGCCAACCCCAAATGGGAGTCAAACTCAAGCCCTTAACCTTAGCAGGCTACTGAGTTATAACAGTGTAAGAATGACAAAGCTATACACGCAAATGAAGCATTATCTAAGAAAATATTAGCAGTTTGTATTAATAATAAAGCCAGTGATTTACAGTAAGTAGATTTTAATACACAGACATCCACAACTTAGTCTTTATGCTTTTTTAGGAAATTCTTCACAAATTTTATATATATATATTATATTATTAATGGTAATTCTGGTCTGTGTATACAAAGTATAATTCGCTACTGTGGCTATCAAGTTATCGATTTTTTCGTTGTTCCAGTTTTTTTTTATCAATAAAATCAATGTATAAATTTTTTTCTAGATGCACAAAACGACATCAGTAGACCTTTAATGGCTGGAAGGCACCAACCACATCACGTGTTCCACTTCAACAGAAACGTTCAGTTCAAAGGATGGGCATACAAATTTGCCTCGGTGCCGGAACGTTATCACTTTATATTTAAACTCGCAGTTCTGTGCGCGCACCCGAGGCATTACTTTTGTTTTCCTTCTTCCGTCCCGTCCTGCTGAGATTTGGCCACAATGACTTTCACTTTTCTCGACAGACGCGGTTCAGGGGGGGGGGCGTTCGTTCGTGCGGACCAATCAGAGGACGGCTGTCATGTCGTTTCGGTTAACCGGGACCATGAACTCCAGCACACGGATATTACCGGCATATTTAAAATACTTTAGTTTATAAGACGGCGGACGGGTTGGGAAAATATTTGTCACCCGGGGGTGGAGGGAGGAAAAAGGGAGATGAGTATCAACACCGACTGCATCACTCTGACCAGATTTGTGCTGGAGGAGCAGAAGAAATTCCCGAAGGCGACGGGCGACTTGACACAGCTGATCAACGCCCTGCTGACCGCGGTAAAGGCTGTCTCGTCCGCGGTCAGGAAAGCGGGAATCCACCACTTGTGAGTAGAGTAGTGCGGGGTCTGGTTTTATTGTATTCCAACCAGGCGGTTGGTTCTGGGTGGGGGAGGTAGGTCTCCCGACCGACCGACCGGGCTCAAAATTCGGTCACTTGAGACTGGGGTGGGGGTGACATGGCGGCTAGACTAGTGGACTGGCTGTGAGGGGACTGGCTCGGTTTCTTCTTCCTCTCCTCCTCCACCAAACCGGTCTCGTATAAATCGACGGCTCCGGTAGGGACCTTCCTTTTCCTGTCCGGCAATAATGGTCCAGCAAGGGGGGTGGGGTGGAGGTTTCCTGTTTGGTCCATGTTGTTATGGTGGTGATGATGACCGACTACCTCACGCGCATTGTTTCTCATTTATTATTATCATTATGCTTCAGCATTGTAAAAACAAAATATATATATATATGGCGACCCCTGGTATCATACGACTGAGGTTAAGGGATTGATGCCCAAAGGTTGACACCACGATGGTCGAAAGTATGCGTGGCGTGGGGCGGGGCTCACAGGAAGGGAGACAACTCGGGCAGATCTTTTTTTTAAAGAGAGAAAGAAAAGTAGGTAAAATATTAAATTCTCTCTCTCTCTCAACCGGGCTGTTCTTCGGATAGTTGGGACCGGTTATTATAAGTCGGCTTCTTTTCTAAATGTTAAAAAAGAAAAAGGTAGTGTGTTTTTGTCACGTACTCTAATGATACCTTCTGAAGAAAACTAACGGTAATGGTACATCCGTCGTCGTTAAATAACTGCCTTATAAGGGATTAAAACAAACCTCTGGCATCGGATATTTTACCCGGTATTATTATTATTATTATCATCATCATCATCATCAGAGTGGAAAATACACTTTAAGAAAAAAAGTTGTAATGTATGATTCTTGCAGTTAGGGAGAGTAGAATCAGGCATCTGCATTAGGAATGAACTAGAGAGTTTTAAGCATAATAAAACCGTTAAGAGAAGAGCCTTGGAAGTGCTGAGGTGACTGAACCCCCTGACAACTCCAGACTAGCAGCGGTCGGCATTCTTAATTAGCATAATGCTTGGTGATATCTCAGCTCTCGTTAGACTTTTAGCCAAGTATAGACTTAAAAAAACGCGTGCATTAGAAAGAAAGAGAGAAAAGGAAGCAACAGAAACTGTGATATAATTCTTGTTTATGGTTGGGGTTGGTTGGGGGGATAGGTTTGGGTGCCACCTTGTATCGTCGCCGAATCGCTCGTTCTGGCAGGCAGTCGGTCAGAGAATGCTTTGTTTCCACTGTCGAGGGTTGAAGTGTCGCGTTTATCAGCAGGGATGCGGTTGTATTAACGGTGCCCAAGGTCTTGCTGTGGAGAACTTTGTCTGCCCCTGTTGCCATGGTAAGGAGAATTCAAAATTTATCTGAATGGTAGCTTGGTTGGGGATAGTTTTTCTTCTTTTAGACCCTTCTCGGTAAATCATTTCAGTGGGGGGGTGATAGAATAGCTGAAAATAATAATAACATTAATAATAATAATAATAGTTTTTGCTTTTTTTTTTTCAATGCTGTAGAATAGCAGACGACAATATTCTGGATTTGGGGCGTCTCGTTTTGACTAATGGAGGTCAAGGTCAGAGGGGGTTAGAGGTGAAGGTTGTCAGCAGAGCAAGTAAACAAGAGCCTGGCTGGATGTTTGCCGGGAGAGTTCGCCTAGCTTCGCTGCAGTCTCACCACCTTTAATCATGGACACCGACCAGATAACGCTGACTCGGTTCGTCATTGCGGAGCAGAGGAAATATCCGCAGGCGACCGGCGACATGACGCAGCTGCTGAACGCCATCATGACGGCGGTGAAGGCGGTGTCGTCTGCCGTGCGAATGGCCGGCATACACAACCTGTGAGTGAGGGGACGCCCGCTTTCCTTCCTCTGTCTGTCTGCCTGTCTGGGGAGGGGAGGCTCCTCATAGTTGTTAGAGTCGTCTGCGAAAAGACAAAACCAAACAAGCCAGTAGTCACTCTCCCGTCCCTAATAGTGATGGTGGTAAACGTCGTGCCTCGCTTATATCATTTTAAGTTTACAGCACGTGATCAACAAGATATCCGTATTTTAATAGTAATGCTATTATACACCGCCTTTCCCGATTCAGGTGTGTACCCAGATACTGTTAGCTATGCACAAGTTTCTGAGTAATTGGTTGTCGGTTTGTTTCATGAAGGGAAGACGACAAATTTCACACGTGGTGACATCTACTCACAAAGTTGTATGTGAACTCCGAGGCAACTTTTTCCAGTCAGTTTAATTCTAAGGGGAGTGAAGCCCCCGCGGGTCAAAATAGAGGCCCCAAGCTATTTATTTTTCACTAGTTTCAAGTTCATTCTACAGGTTTCTAAATGGCCGTAAGTTCATCGGCTTCATTTCAAATTGTTCAATATTCATCCACCGAAACAAAGACGTGTCTGGGTAATTTGTCGTTGAAATGGTCAGGCTTGATGATGAATGAAAATATGGCCCAGAATGACGGAAATGTTGAAACCTGGTAGAAAATTCAGAACTAAGCTTTTGAATGGACAGATCAAATCGCATCGATGTCAGCAAAGCAATGTAATGATAGCTCTTTGAGGTGAGGGAGGTAGCAGGAGTTTGATGTACAAATATTCTTGGAAAAATCTCCAGTTTTGCAACAAATCTTTTCAAGCTTTCACACACATGCAAAATGACTTGTCAGGGTCCCTGTAGGCAAAGGTTAAATTTATTTAAGGGAAATGTAATCTCAGGCAGAAACATGAGCTTCGGTGACTACTTGTTATCATCCAGTCCAAGGTAGTTTTGTCCTATTTTAGATAAATGATGGCATTGAGGCATTTTTAGAAAGCGATCCAATCCTTTTACACGGCTAACCCAGCAGACATTTACAGGCATTGATTTATTCTAGCTCAATTTGTAACTCTGAGTTAGAGCTGAGTAAGAAACAAGAAAATTCAAAATATTTGTCACATAGCCATCACAGCACTGTTGAAAATTTGATAATTGGATGGCCAATATACTATTCTAGGAGCTACAAAAATTATTCACCACCATAGCACACTATCAGTGATTATACACAAGATCTACCTGTGTTCAAAATCTTTGTTAAAAGCCTTCATGTCTTTAGTTTTTGTTAGTATCTTGCAACAATGACAAGAAAAGGAATATAATTTCAGTGCATCATTGAGAAACCTCGGGGTATTCTAATGGCACAGTTTGCAAGTTTTTGAAATCTGTCATTTCATTCACATACTGCTCAACAATTTTTGCAGAGCCTGTCACTTTTTAAAATTTAAGGCAAGATCAAGTCTTTATTTGGCAAGCCATTTGCAAAGTGCTTTTTTAAAAATAATCTTTTTCTGTAAAAGGATTACCATGCAATCTTGTAACTATTTATTTTTATCAGTCCTTATATATGTAGAAACATTACTCTGATTTTCATATGTTGCTGCTGCTTTTTTAACTTGTCAGATTTATCAGAAAATGACTTAAAGTTTGGTTTTAAAATATATTTGCATGCTTGATGTACCACACAATGCTTTCATAGTACAAATCTCAAAATGCATTTCTTAGGTACAAATCCAAATTGGGTTGCAGTTTAAAATGAGCAAACATCTAATCTGGTTTGAGTTGACATTTGGACAGTCATGCACATTGCCTTTGTCAGGGAGACAATTCAAACAATAGCATAGTAGTATTGAGCATATGTCATCCATTGTTTATATAGTTGTGTACCCTGTGCACTTCTAGTCTTTAGCACTGGACTTCAATGTCACAGTTCATCTGTAACAGTGTTTTGGATGTTTGACTTCTGATCATTAATCATCCTGGATCAAACCATGTGTAGTGTTCTGACTTGTCAGTTCACTTCAGTCTACTTTAGCCATTACATAACCATGTAGCAATTCGAAAAGTGATCCTGATTGACCAGTTAATCCATGTGCCATAGGTCTATGACCCTTGCTTTAGACAGTAAACTTTCAAAATCTTTTATTTGGGGAGGTTAAAAACAAATATTGATATTTCATGGAGTGGAAAGCCTGCTTTGTGATGTTTTAGTGTTTCATTGTAGATTTGAATAGAAAATTGCTGGCAAGGTTTGTTAATTGTTTTTCTTTTCTGGTTCCTACCATTCAAGGATAGTTTAATATATCTCTAAATTGAATGATCTTTACTTGTTCTAAGCATCACAATTAGCTCTTAGTTATAACTGCTAGGTGTTAGTGATTTGTTAGCATTTCTGTTAGTATTTTATTTTTTTACTATTATATTGTTTGAATTTTTTTTTTTTGTTTGTAATATATTGTTAATATCTTTCACACATTCAGTTAGCTAAAAACTAGAGTGATGCAACAAAAAAGGCTATCAGTAAGTTGATTAATCAAGTTGAATAAAGCTAAAAAATAAACTAGCATAGTTCTTCATGCTTCTTTAGCAAAAACCACATAGTCTTGTCATTGTAAGTATTCTTTTATAACATAGAAACAGTTACAAAACTAATAAAGCCAAGCACAATCCAACTGTACTGAGACAATTTTGCCGTAACCAGTCTATCTTCTGATTGTCAATGGCTAAACTACTAGCTAATAAAACCCTCTTAGTTTTGTTTAGTATGGCTTAAGGGAAGGTCCAGAATCTAGCCTTCATTCATTATTGAAATTATAACATTACCATTAAAAGCATTCATTGATTATTACTATATTTCGCTTATATCTTCTTTGTATATTTAAAAAATTGACAATTTTCTATCCTTTGCTCTCTTGGGATGTTAAAAACAAAACATTAAAACAAATTGTAAAACTTTATTTAGGTTTAGAAAAATTGATATACCTTGCATCAGCAGCTGCATTGTGCAAGAAAGTTATTTTGATTTTACGCATAATTGAAAATTTTGTTTAAAAAATTGAAATTAAATCTCTCAACAGTCAGCAAGGGGAATGTGATTAGTAGTTTCTGTAATCCAAATTTGCTATTTTAGTTAAATAAATAAAAACAAACAAAATAGAAGCTTTGGAGACTCTTTTTAAATGTGGATTGTATTAAATAGGTTTGTATATTTTATTGTTGATACATTTCCTACTTCCTTAGTAATCCACTTAGTAATCCACAAACTGAAGCTTAGTACAGTCTTGTGAAATGTGGTTAAACTGTACTGACTTCTAGTTTGGGAATCTTTCTATTGACATCATTTAACTTTATTATTGAAAGAGGTTTAAATACATATGACTGGATTAATGAGAACTAATTTAATATGTGTGAACCACAGCTGCTGGCATACTCGCTTTTAAATAATAAAGTATGCTTCTACAACAATTATTTTGGTTAAATTTATCTTATTAGCACCAGCAGTTTTGTTTTTAAAATCTTGTATCTTACAAATATTAATGAATTGATTTTCTATTAGATTTTAGTCTCGCCAAAGGCAATAGAAGTTTCTTCAACTTTTTCCAGGTTTGGAATTGCAGGAGGTGCTAATGTCTCTGGAGATGAAGTCAAAAAATTGGATGTTCTTGCCAATGACCTTTTCATCAACATGCTTTCATCATCCTTTACCACCTGTCTTCTTGTTACAGAAGAGAATGAGCATGCTATTGAAGTGGAGGTAGACAAACAGGTATAGACATGGCTTTATTTGCAGCATAATGGTGGTAATGAATTCACTTTGTAAGGTGATGTAGTTGCAATTTACTGCTGGTTTCCAGTTAAAATAGCTAATAGTTTAAATTAAAGATTATTAATAATTTTCTGAATTAATACTAAAATCTCAGTTTATTTTTTGCATTAAACAAGCCTGAATATTAGTTTTAAGAGTAAAATAAATTTACTGTGTGTACACGTTTGTGCACACATCCCTGATTTTAGTAATAATTTAATTTTTTTTTATACAGGGGAAATATATTGTCTGTTTTGACCCACTCGATGGTTCTTCCAATATAGACTGCCTTGTTTCAATTGGTTCCATATTTTCTATCATGCGTAAGGTAAGTTGTTTTGTTGACATGTGAGCTGAAGCTTCCTGCTGAATCCTTTTTTAGTCAGTTCTGTGAATACATATCTGGTTACAGAACTCCACAGAGAATACCAAGCTGTACGTTGGGTGGTGTTTGTTGCAAGTGTGGAATCTTATACCTTGGCATACTGTGATGCATTTTTTTACTCCCTAGTCATGTTGCAATCTTTCTGGCTAGAATGTCATTTCCTTTTTCCTGAAAACTAGCAATTTTTTTTGCTGTAATTTTAGTTTTGTAAATGCTGCGTATAACTATTATTATTGAGCAATTGTCGAAATTACAAAAGTTAACTCATTTCTCTTTTATGTTTATTTTTCTTTTTAATGATTAGATTTGGTTTGGGTTTCTTTCACACAAACAGTAATCGAATGAAGTGTATGTAATAATAGGAACGTAGTAGTAAATTCAGCTATGTCAGTTAATGTAATGCAGTACTTTCCATTTAAGTTATTCACTTTTATTATACTGGACAACAAATGAGTTATTATATAACTGCAAAAAGCTCATCACATATTGGTGTACTTAATTATAAATACTATTAATAATTGTCAGATTAATCTTGTTGAAAGGGTGCTTAACTAAGGCAACAAAATATACCTGCAAATTTTGAATTAATAGAACTACTATACGAAGACGTTTTATTTTCCTTTGCACACCTGGCCCTCAGTCTTGGCATACATCACAACTTGGTTCTTATCACATTACATTACTGTTGCTCTCAGTTTATCAAATCACCAAGGCAGAAAGAAAGAAATACGACTGCAGCAGGATTTTTGTCATAATCATACTAAGATAACTTCTAGCTTATATGCATTGCATGATAGCCCAAGTTGCATGTTGACAATTTTCTGATTGACCTAAAAATTCCAGATTTTAAATAGCCTATGTGGTATATGCTGAGATGAATATTTTTTAATTGCTCTTTGTACCACTAGGAAATTATCCATATATTTTTTTCCATCTTTTAGTCTCATAATAATCCTGCAAAGGAAAAAGATTCTCTGCAGTCTGGTCGAAATATTATTGCTGCTGGCTATGCACTCTACGGTAGTGCTACCATGGTTGTGCTATCTACTGGGAATGGTGTTAATGGATTTATGTTGGATCCTGTAAGTATATTTGCTACTTTGTAGTATACTATAATTGCTGGACTTAAAATTGGTATAGAACCTCAATTACATAATGCATATTAAAATTTCTAAATGTTTAAAAAAAAAAAATTGACTTTAGCAGTTACATAGCTGCTCTACATCACTTAAAGGTCAGTGTTGTTAAAGTGTCTCACATGGGCACTGGACTAAGTTTGCTTCCCATTCGAATTGCTCAGTTAGGTGTATCCCAAATCTAGAAATGAAGAGTTCCAGTCTAGGGTCCATCCTGGCTATGAAGTTTAACATTTTCTATCTAGAGCATTGTTGGAGTGACATGCTCCTGAATGCAGAGAGAACAGCAGTGTGATCCAGTAAACAGGACGACTGTTAATCCATATTTTCAAGTTTATTTTATAATAGCTAATATGTAGCTACTTAATCACTTAAGATTTATACCGTGGGGCCTTAAAAATAAAAATTTAACAGCATAATTGTTGTTTATTATAGGCTAATCTTGTAAGTATTCTGATTTTTTTTGCATTGTCTATATAGATTATAGTTTTGAAATTTACATACAGCATTTAGAAAAATTTATCTTTTTTATTATTCTATACTTGAAGTCCATTGGAGAGTTTTTACTAACTGAAAAGAACATAAGAATTAAACCCAGAGGCAAGATTTATTCTCTGAATGAAGGCTATGAAAAATTCTGGGATAAACCAACCAGGGAGTATGTGAAAAGTAAGAAATATCCAAAGGTGAGTTGGAGAAATTCACAATTTCTTTTAAGGCATACACTGGGTAGAAATGTTGAAAGGCTATAGTAGAGTGATGTCTCTTCAAAACAATATACATCTTGAGTAAACTTTTTACAAATTGACATTGTGGGTTGGAGAAGCTAAATTATGAATGTAATTTTCTTTTCATTGTTAATAAGTGAAAAAAGGCATGTAAACGATTTATTACAGAGCAGCCATTCCTTCATAGAACAATAATATAGACAATTAAAAAGGCAGGGAGAATTGCATATATTAATAGGTAAATTTTTCTTTTGTTTGTTTAGAGTGGAAAGCCCTATTCAGCCAGGTACATTGGATCCATGGTAGCTGATGTCCACAGAACGCTGATATATGGTGGGATATTCTTGTACCCGGCCACAACAGAAGCACCAAAGGGAAAGGTAAAATGTAGCAGGATCAAACGTCCAGTCATGCTGTAAATGTGACTACCCAGTTTGACAATACTGTTAACTCATTACAGTGCTCTCCTTCCACTACATTGTTACCTAATGGATATTCCTTGAAGTTACAAAGAAAAGAAAAATAACATTTCCTAGTTAATTTCAGGACAAATTCTCCTTTGTGCGCGCTACAGTATGAATGCCTGTGCAAGGCAAGTTTTATAACTTAACTGTAGCATTTTTCAATTTGAGTAAATACATCTAAATTGTTAATATCAAACAGGATGAGAATAAATCAGAAATGTTCGAGTCATAAAATAAGCTACTGCACATTGGCCTGAAAGCCACAGATTAAACTTAACCTACCTTATAATTTGAAGAATGAGTGAGCTAAGGGCCATTTGTAAAACTAAAATGCAATTTTATAAAAGCACTTGATCTTATGGAATGTATCATTAGCATCAATTCAATATTAGCTGGGGTACTCAAGCAAGTTGTCTCTCAGACATGCGAATAAGGTTTGTTTTTTTTTTTTCAGTTGCGAATTCTCTATGAGGGTAATCCCATGGCTTTCATCATGGAACAGGCTGGAGGCATAGCTAGCAATGGATCCATTAATATTCTGGATATAGTACCAGAGTCCATTCACCAGAGAACTCCAATATTCATGGGGTCCAAGGACGATGTGGAAGATCTGCTAGCTCTCTATAAAAAACAAACAATAAGTTAGTTATTGTTGGAAAGTCTTCCAATGGAACTGGATTTTTATTTTGAAATGTTATTTGCAGTTTTTCTCTATTAATAAAATAAAACTACTTTTCCCTAAAAAGTTCAAACATTTAATATAACCTATCAGAATTTGATTTAGCTTCCATTATTAGTCTATTCACTAGCTCAGTAGGAAGTTCTTTCATCTGCAAAACATTGAGGCTAGATCTTATATTTTCAGTGTGGACAAGTTTGTTAACTGGTAAATAAACATACAAAGAATATTGTAGCTTAATAAATTAGTCTGTAATGAAGTTTTTTCAATACGATCTAGTCTTGTAGATCTGACATTTCTGTATTAACAGTTGGGCACTTAATCAACATAAATGCTAAAGAACTCTACAACACAGACAAGTTGATGCAAATAAAACCATAGTTGTTTTAAAAACTATCTTCATTAGTTCTAAGCACTGTAGACAGTTCACAGATAGATTCTTATATATTTCATTGCCAAAAATGACCAGATAGATGTAGTCAGTGAGAGGCGATGTCAAGGATATATGCTGAGTGACTGCCCTTTTCCAGTGCAGTGAGGAAGTCCTTCATCCCCAAATCTCGTGCCATCTGATACTGGAGCTTGAGATCCTTACAGGAGCTAAGAAACTTCTTCAAATGAGCCAAACACTGCACAGGTTTCTGGGAAAGTTGTTTGTACCTAGAGAACAAAGCAAAAGTTAATCTGGAAGAAGAAAAGACTTAATCATTGTCAGTTGGTACATCACATCTAAAAACTTACTTGGAAAATAGATAGTGAAGAGAAGAAATCTCTTCACTAATGCCATAAAATGAGTTAGAAATCAATTTAGTAGTTGCTTGAAATATTTGTTATTTCACTGGCAGGAAAATCAAATCGGAAACAGTGGTAAGCACTTCAAAACAAACCTAAATCTACAATAAAAACGGGTAAATCTTGTCATGGCTTACTTCTCAACAGCGTCAATAACTAGTGGCGGAGTGAGGCGAATGTTAGCCTTGAAATCTCGTAGGTAACGGAAATCCCCATCGATGACAACTTTTTTGCAAAGCGCCGTGCCCCAGTGCTGAGGCTTGCTGTAGGCTTCACTGACAACCAAAGCCTAAAAAACAGAAAAAGGTCGATTATTAGAGCATTGGGTCCATTTTTTTTTTTTGTATACTGCAAAATTTCACCACCCCCTTTATTTTCTATTACATCTCAATTTTGATATTTTTAAATGTTGACCAACACTGGTTGGAGTAGAAGTTCAAAGATTATTTAACAACAAAAACATCTAACCTTCATCCTAAATATTCTTAGACGTGATGCACTTTCCTAGATTAGTGATACAGTTCCCAAGTCATCAGGTCTGAGCTACCGTGTACAAACTGCCTTCGTGACATTAATCATTAAACTTTTGTGCAATCTTTAAAGCGATCATCAAGTAGCTTTGGAGAGTGAAATAGCACCTCATGATGACAGAACGCCAACTTACATAAACGTTTAAGCAAGCAAAAAATCAACATACGTCATAAAATTTGGGATGTTGGCATATGAACTCTACAGCAGCATCCTCTGATAGGTTTATAACACGGACACCAGATGGAAGCAGCTCAAGTTGGAGAGTGATTAAACGAGCCTGTCGCACGCAGTATTCAGCATGTCGCAAACTGTTTTCCTGCAAAGATGAGAGGTGTGCACATACCCATTAAAGCCCTTGTTAAATCATTTCAGAAAGTCACCCTACCCCAAACAAGAATTATATTTATACAAGATTTAAATTGAATCTAGTAGGCAGAACACGAGTCACTTCCTATCACAACAGTCAGTAAAAATTAGATGCAAGTGCATTTTCAAAAGGTTTCAGTTACACAAATGCATTAAGCCGCTAATAATAGAGACTATGTCAAGAGTAAACTGCTAGGGATATCAACTCTGACAATTCAATGTTTGTAACAGAAAGCAGATACAGTTTGTTTTAAAGTCATTTTTCCAGCTTAATAAACAACTGATGGAAGACTATATAAACATCTACGTAAAAACTTTCTCTTTACAAACTCCCGTCCTAAATGACATCTCAAAGAAGGGGCATCAATCTTGGTGAGCGAGCGAGATATCTGTGGGAAAGATCATTAAACTAAGGGACTGAACAGGCTGGTATGTCATACCATCTTTTATGAAAACAACGAGTCAATACATCTTTCTGATATGACAAAAAAAGGAATGAAATTCTAATGGCCAGCAGGAAGATCAATTAATAGTGCTTTGGCTGCACATACCTTGATGTAGCTTTCTGCAGCATCAGAAAAGTACTGGTTAATCTTCTGGAGGGTAGTGGTCACTTCTGAAGAATTTACTGCAATAGAGAGAAACCTCAGGTTAGTTTGTGCTACTTAAGGACCAACTCTCACAGGCAGGATTTGACTGACATTATAAAAATGAGCAGAACATGGAAAAAATCTGACAGAGGTGTTATTTACCAGACAAAATATTTGCAATTCTATTTCCAAGCCAATATCATGACCACAGATAAGTCATTACAGAATTATGCCTTCAGAACAGGCTGGTCTCGTGGGAGATTGAGCAATCTGCCAGATCTCTGTAATCTGTCAGCTTGCAACTTTAGGGCAAAGTAAGAGCAGCAGCATGAAGAGTAACAAATGATCTTTAGTAAACTAGTAGTATATAGTACATCACTTATACAAGGTTTCAACAAACACGTCAAGCTCACTTATCTTTCGACGATAATATTTCATGCAGGGCTGCTATTACAACAGAAAAATGTTTCAAAATATCTAAACTTAAATGGTTCAAAACAAGTATTTTTTTTGTTTCAACCATGTACAAAAAGTAACAGGATGCTGTACCTGATAATTTTATCAGATCCAAATTTCAAACTCCTGAGAGGACTCTGTTTCTATATACGAGGTCTATCGAAAAAGTATCCGACTATTTTTTTCCTGTGGGAAGTAATGACATTAGGGAGGCAAAAATGTGCATAGTGGAGTCGCATGCCATCATGTGCCTGCGTGATTTTTGGCGGTTTTTTCTGGATACGCCAGTCGCTGTTAGGTAGTCAGTGTGTGAGGTGCTGTACTACGTACTCGTCCCATTTTCATTTCGCCTGAGATGACAGAACATGTGGAGCAATGATCTTGCATCAAGTTTTGCCAAAAGCTTAGGCTTTTGGTGACAATGCCATGGGTGACAGCAGGTTCAAAGATGGCTGCACATCAGTGGAGAGTGACCAGCATTCATGGAGGCCGTCAACAAGCCGCAATGCAGTTATCGAGAAAGTGCAGACCTCGATAATGGAGAATCGTCATTTGATGGTGTGGGAAATTGGTGACGAGGTTGGGATCAGTAAAGATTCTGCACATGCAAATTTAAAGGATGATTTGGGTTTGCGCAGAATGGCAGCAAAATTTGTGCCCAAGCTGCTTTCTCATGAACAACAACAACTTCGTCTTGAGGTTGTGCAGGACCTGCTGGATACTGCCAACAGGGATCCTGAGTTCCAGAATACTGTGATAACTGGAGATGAGATGTGGGTGTACGGGTACAACCCGGAAACCAAAGCTCAGTTATCACAGTAGAAGCACCAAGGTGGGGAGAAAAATCAAGGTGATGCTGACTGTTTTCTTCGACTACGGAGGCGTTGTGCATCATGAATACGCTCCAGAAGGACAAACAGTTACAAAGGAGTACTATCAGAAAGTCCTCCCACGTCTTCATGATGCAGTTCGGTGCAAGAGACCAGACTGTGGGCCTCGCAAAACTGGCAGCTGCATCATTACAACAACCCGGCTCATTCGTCGCAGCTGATCCAAGGTTTCTTGGCAAAGAAAAGCATTTCGCTCATTCGCCAGGCTCCTACTCTCCAGACATGGCTCCTTCTGACTTCTGGTTGTTCCCAAAAATGAAGACGCCACTGAAAGGCTCCCGCTTTGAGAGCCGAGAGGACATCATGCGGAATGCGATGGCGGAGCTGAGCCATTCCAGACGTACTTCAAACAGTGGAAGGATCGCTGGGCTAAGTGTGTGGAGGCACAAGGGGATTAGCAGTTGAACCCCACCAAGTATGTAATTTTTTTTTCCCAACCTAAGGTCAGATACTTTTTCGACAGACCTCGTATATACACATGAGAAACAATCTCTTTTTTTTTCCTTCTACACTAGAGAATTTTCACTCTCCAGTTATGTTCAGAATTCAGATGAGCTAAGCTGTATTGCTTTAAGCTCTACTGTGACCCTAAAGCCTAATTCTACTGAAATGAATCAACTTTTTTCTAGGCAGCATATATTTTGTTGGGTTTTTTGCCTAAATAAGGAATTACCTTAAAAACTTGCCTTCAGCTTGTGGTTACAACTGAATTTCGCATCAATGGGCTATCATAATGCTTTTCACATTTGAATTAAATCTCTTCTCCTAATTTCCAATAATCAGATTATATCATACATAACTTACAGTAGCAGCCTCCTCACTGGTCTGTTCATTAACAGACTACAAAAACAATTTTTATAGCTTCAGCTGAAGAGATCAGTAAACTCAAACCTTTAATACCTTTCACATACACATGGCAACACCATATTCTCTCCTGTCAAGACAACAAACAACAAGTTCCAACCTCAAAAGAGCTAAAAAAAAATACTAAGATTGCAGCCTGTGATTAATAATCTAGCGCACTGATGCAGGAGTAATGTAAGTTAAAAGTGGGCACACCAAAGTCTCCCTTTGTTGTTTTCTCCTCTCATATTTGTCAGGCAATTCATTCTCAACTTACCGAGTGGTTTACGTTTAAGGATAATCAAGTTTTTCTGGGCCAACTCCTCCAACATCTGAGCAATTTCTCGGTACATGGTGAAGTTCAACGCCACCATTGTGTAGCTGTCGCTGTCATTAGGGTGGAAGCGCTTCAGATAGTCCAATATTGCGATTTTCAGTCGGTCTTCCTGCAAGTAACAGAGGCTTATGGAGACTCTTGGTCCTGCTACAAGCAGATTATGTGCAACCAGCCATACAATGAACAAGGGCGAGGATGGATGCTGATCGGTAGATGTGCCATTACTCTTTAACACCACTTCAGTTTTGTTTAGGACATAGAAAATATAATGGAAAGGAAACAATCACCGCCGATGGGTGTCGCAAAATGCTATTTTTTTTTTTTTTTTTAGTATTTGGAAATTTTGTTTTCCTTAAGAAAGCTGTACTCTTCTGTGCATTAACTCATCGATGTGTTGCCCTGTTTTCTTCCACCTTTCATGAAAATTTTGAAAAAAATAGAACAAACAGGTCACAAATAAAAATCTGTTTTATCCCTGTATCGTTTAAATAATTTACTTGTTCTAAAGATATTTTAAACACTTTTTGTGACAGGTAAACGCACTTTGTTAAGAATGCACACAGTAGTTATTTTATAAACAGGAGAGAGTTCTAAGAATCCTGGAATTCAATGGAAATAGCAGACCAGACTCACCCAAATACGACTGAGGATAAGGAACTTAAGTGACGAAAAATCTGCGGAGGGTTTGTATTTTTTTTTACCTTATCCATCCCTTTCCTCATCAACAGCTCAAACTGATGGTTTTGCTTAAGAATGTCAAACACGTACGTCATTTCGCTGAAGCGGCCAACTCCAGTCAAGAGGTGGATCTAGAACAGACAAGAAACAGAGAGCTCTCAGATCATCAGAAAAACATTAAATAACTCGCAGGCAATAAACCATTCAACCCCTCTGCCTCTCTTTATTTCAATAGGTGAAGCGAACAAACAAGCAAGCTGATGGGGAATTGGTGTCATGCTTTATTCCTGGACTCTAATCAATTTTAAACTGAAAACTCATCATCTGGTAAGAGCTTACAATAAACCGACAGCCTTCTGTTGTTTGACCCCAGTTTAAAAAACTTTATCGGTAAATGTTCATTTTAAAAGAAAAGAAGCTGGATCCGTATAAATGAAGATAAACTATCAGTTGTGCTTTGATGAAAATAAGAACCACGAATACTTAAGATACATGGCAATGAAATACTCTTTCTAAAAGCAAGCAAACGGAATATTAAAATTTTTTAATTCAAATTATTTTCTACGCAAATGTGCGCTTCCTGGTGGGTTTTTTTGGTTTTATAAATTAAGAAAGTAATCTCCAAAAACACTGCCGTCAAGTGTATTTCAGCTGCTTTTTTTTTAAAAATGCCCATTCATTCTATCGGAACAAACTGAAGCATGAGGACAGACACTAATTCTAAACATTTTGAAAAATTAATTAATTACCTTACTTAGATGATTTTCTGCACATAGGTAAAAAAAATGCTATCCCTTTTGTTGTTTTTATCTGTTTTATCTGCCAGCTTTGGTTATTCAACATACTTTTACTTTGCCTATTTTTCCATTTGACTTTATCATTGTAGTTATTTCTTTAATATCAACCACAACCCTGTTATTCACTTTATCTCACGCTTAGGTAACTAAAGACAGTTGTTAAATACAAGATGCAGACAGAAGTCATTCTTGAGGCATTCATTTGCAAAACAAGCTGCCAAAAGATTCTTAGACAGGCAGCAGTCTGACCAATGCAGGGGGGGAGGGTGTCAAGCAAATAAACTGTACTAGAAATCTTTCTGTTTGGTGGTAGGAGGAAAATACACTGCTAAAAAATTACAGATGATCAAAAATGCCATTTTACCAAACGCTACATCAGGTTGCACCAAGTCTGATGCTCTAATGATCATGCCATCCCATGCAGAGACAAAACTCAAGTTCCCACTCTTTAACAAACAATGTTTACCATTAATTGAAATTCTTCAGCTTGGCAGAGACACTGCGTCAACACCCTCGCTGCTCGTAGTACATTTGAGATTCCCTCCATGCTGCATGCTGCTGTGTGACATGTGTGAGCAAGGATCAGTAACTCTGTCTGAATAGCCAGCACTGGAAATAGAAGACAATAATCTAAGTCAAACAGAGCAAGCCTTATGAACTTCTGGTAGCCCAAACTTTTTTTACTGCTATAAAGTGCATTGTGCAGCTTTACTCTAAACAATCAGCATCTTTTTTTTTTAGTTAGTGTTTTTTGGAAGGTCAGGGGAGATAATTATCAATGTACAGGTGCATCTCAAAAAATTAGAATATCGTGGAAGAGTTCAATATTTTTTGTCAGTTATTTCAGAAAGTGAAAATTGTATATATTCTAGACTCATTACATGTAAACTAAAATGTTTCAAGCATTTTTTTATTTTAATTTTGATAATTATGGCCTACAGCTAAAAAAAATAGAAAAATGTATCTCAAAATATTAGAATATTCCATTTCGAGTTTGAGTAAATCACTATTTATGCAGTATAAATACCATCAATCTCTCAGTCTGGTTCAGTACACACAACCACAATCATGGGGAAGACTGCTGACTTGACAGTTGTCCAGATGACACTCATTGACACCCTCCACAAGGAGGGTAAGCCACAGAAGGTCATTGCTGAAAGGGCTGGCTGTTTGCAGAGTTCTGTATCAAAGCATATTCATGGAAAGTTGACTGGAAGGGAAAAGTGTGGTAGGAAAAGGTGCACAAGCAAGAGGGATGACCACAGCCTTGAGAGGATTGTCAAGCAAAGCCGATTCAAGAAGTTGGGAGAGCTTCACAAGGAGTGGACTGAGGCTGGAGTCGGTGCATCAAGAGCCACCATAAACAGACGTGTCCAGGAAATGGGCTACAAGCGTTGCATTCCTAGTGTCAAGCCACTCCTGAACCAGAGGCAACATCAGAAGCATCTAACCTGGGCTAAGGAGTAAAAGAACTGGTCCGTTGCTCAGTGGTCCAAAGTCCTCTTTTCAGATGAAAGCAAATTTTGCATTTCATTTGGAAATCAAGGTCCAACAGTCTGGAGGAAGAGTGGAGAGGCACAGAATCCAAGTTGCTTGAAGTCCAGTGTGAAGTTTCCACAGTCAGTGATGATTTTGGGTGCCATGTCATCTGCTGGTGTTGGTCCACTGTGTTTTATCAAGTCCAAGGTTAATGTAGCCGTATACCAGGAGATTTTAGAGCACTTCATGCTTCCATCTGCTAACAAGCTTTATGGAGATGCTGATTTCCTTTTCCAGCAGGACTTGGCACCTGCCCACAGTGCCAAAACTACTAGTAACTAGGTTTGCTGACCATGGTATTACTGTGCTTGATTGGCCAGCCAACTCGCCTGACCTGAACCCCATAGAGAATCTAAGGGATATTGTCAAGAGGAAGATGAGAGACACCAGACCCAACAATACAGACGAGCTGAAGGCCGCTATCAAAGCAACCTGGGCTTCCACAACACCTCAGCAGTGCCACAGGCTGATCGCCTCCACACCACGCCGCATTGATGCAGTGATTCGTGCTAAAGGAGCCCTGACCAAGTATTGAGTGCATAAATGAACATACTTTTCAGAAGTTTGACATTTCTATATTATAAATCCTTTTTTTTATTATTGATCTTATGAAATATTCTAATATTTTTAAAGTGGATTTTTTATTTTCATGAGCTGTAAGCCGTAATCATCAAAATTGAAACAAAAAAAGGCTCGAAATATTTCACTTTATGTCTAATGAATCTAGAATATATGAAAGTTTCGCTGTTTGAATTAAATTACGGAAAAAATTAACTCTTCCACGATATTCTAATTTTTTTTAGATGCACCTGTATTGAATATACAAGTTAATCATAGATAAAAATATCATGATATGATACCACCAAAAATCAATGTCCATATGACAATAAGATAACAACAGGTATACAGTGAGATAGTAGACAAGGTTACCAAGCAGTAAATTTAAGTTACTAAAACTAAATTCACTGCCTTTTTTTTAGTAACTATCTTGATAAAGAGTAATGACGACTACATAGTTTATACATTCCCCAGAATATATTGTGCTCATTTCTGATTTTTTAACAGTGTTGACAAGTTGTATTTTCACAAGTTTATTTATTAATTCTTCTTCTGTAATAGTGGAAGATATGGGTCAAACTGAGGAGGATTAACATTATCATTATTATTTATTCTGTTCATCCAAAGAGACTGAAATATAAATTAAAGTTAAGTATTCTTCTTTTTTATCATTATTACCAACAAACAAACAAAAAAAATAGATGAAAGAGATAGAAATCAGTAACAATTCATAAGAAAATTAGAGCGTAGTTAACTTTTCCAGGAAATGTACCTGAGTGTCCACCATCAGTAGCCAGAGATGCCACTGTATCAAGCAGTCGATCTCCCAGAAGACTAGAATTCTGACAAAGTTTCAGAAACTGAGCACTGTTCTCATTTGCGTCAGCAAAGTTAAAGATCAAATCTCTGTTGCAACTTACTCCACGTCTTTCTGGAAAAGAAAAAAACTTAAATTAAATTAAAGCTGCTTTTCTAAATATTGCAAAAATTAATATGAACTAAGAAATCCATAGATTTCAGACTAAATTAACCGATTTTCCACACAACAATGAAAGCATCTTTTGGACCCAGAATTCAAAGATAAAAAAATTTTTTTTTAAATAACTTTTTGCTGCTTTAATTTTTTCCTTGGCCGGTTTTATTTCAGAATTATTTAAATTTATTTTTGTTTCCTTTTCAGCTGCTGCGTCGACAATTGAAAAACTGTTTTGCTCACTTCTCATCAGTCTATCGCAAGCTGACATTCAGACTAGTTAAACACACCAAAGCGCTGGACTAATGGACCGACTTATTCACATACACGACAACAGGGCTCTCTCGTTTTCCAATCTTTCCGGAGAAAAATTCATTTCTGTTGTTCTGGTTGCCTTAGCCAACCAACATCTGAAATCAGAGACTGCTGCTGCTCTCCAAAGGGCCGCAGGTCAATGCTGGAATTTCTAACCTAGATCACAGGGTTACACACCTGATGCTCTACTCTCTCCTAAGCAGGCTTTCAGAGACTTCAGAATGGCTTCAGAGAGAAACCCAGCAAACTGAAAACCAAATAGCACAATGAAAGTAAAAGTGAAAGGCAAATTCACACAGAAAAAGACAAACTTCCAAAGGTAACCAGTATTACTTTTATTTGACTGGCATTCAAACAAATCTTAACTGAATAAACACTCAATAATATATCATCCAATTTTTATTCACCTGGGTCATTGGAAATGGCAATATCTAGCAAATCATGCACAAATCTCGTGGTGACCTTTCTCCTTAATTTTTGTTTGTGTTTCTTTTTTTTATTGTATTTCTCCTCCCGATGCAGTCCTATAGCATTTTCTTCTTTTTGGTCAATTCCAGCTGGTTATTTTCTTCATTATAGTAAAGATGAAATTTTTGGTAAATCAGTTTTTGAGTGCAATGGAAGAAAAACAGGACTGCCACCAGAAAGGCTTTACTATGACACCTTGTTTAATTTTAAGATAAATATTTAAGAAACTGTGGATGAAGACAAATAAATGAGGTATAATTTTTAATAAAGAATAAAATTTTATAAAAAAAGAGCAAAAACTCAGATTATGAGCCAGAACCTCATCCACTACGTCTTGATTTCTTTGTACAACAGACAGCTTCACTTCAGTCCAGCAGTACCAAACAGGAAATAGAGAAACAGTCCATGGTACTATGTAGTCACAATAGCTAATCTTAGAAAATATTAAAAGCATCCCCCAGGTGGTAATTCTCCGTAAGTTACTAAAATCTATAGTGGTGGTACAACTGGAGTCTTCCTGCATCAGTCTGCATGGAAGCTGGTAGTTTTGTCTTTGCTACCATTGCGCACATGACAGATTGCTGCTCTCTGAATCCTGGTCGCTTTCAGAACTGACCAGACTCGTGCTAAAGTGACATTTCAGGACTGTTGTTTATTGCTGATTCTCAGAGCTTGTCACCAGTCTCATGCTTCAAACTAGCAAGTAGTGGATACAGCTAGCATGTTCCACTAATATGACGACGACTGCTTTGTTCATTTGCCCTCTGATACTACTTGTAAAGTACAAAGCTGCTTGCTTATTTTAAATAACCACAAACAGGACACATGCATATCTCCACTACAGCGGCTTTTCAGATATTTCTCACTACTACACCCCTTATGTGAAAAAACTAACCTGCCTACAAGATGCACAAATTTCTATTTGTCAATAAATGAGGAGACCTTCCCCCTGATGCTACTTACCAGTAGTACAAACAGTCAAAATATTCAACGTACCTCTTCATCGGAGAGAGAACTGGCTGAGAAAAATTCTCTGGCAAGATAAAACCTCTGACTGCAATCTGTCTTCAGCAGTGCCTCCAGAACCGTGAATTCGTCACTCGAGATTATGTTCTCATAGTTGCATTCCAACACCTGGTGACCAACATACACAAGATATATAATACATGGCTTCGTTACAACATGACAGCAACAGGCCCTGCTCTTAACATGTTTGTTCCATGTCCTTTGGAATGCATCTGACACTTTGGTTTATGATTTTTTTTTGTTTTCTTCTTTATTTTACTACAATAATACATTCCAAAGTATACAATAAAAGTGAAGAATACAAAACAAAGATGATGGGCCACCTGCACAGGTAAGTGAACTAATTAGCTTGTCCACAATGGTGGAAAAAAAATCAATTATTCTCTTTAAATCTTTGCATATTAATGGCAGCCAGCATTCTCTCTCAGGTTTCATGGTCTGCAGCAGTCAAAGTAGGTAGTTATCTGTCTAATCATGCCAAAAACAGCTAATTTTTCTTATTTTGCCATAATAAGAAAAATTAATCCAAACTGAACAAATACTTGAGATCATATCTGCACTTGCACACATCTACAAAAAGTTGGTTTTTTCCAGCTCAATCCTTTCAAGAGAATACAACATGTGGATGCCCGCACACACACACACACACAAATGAAGGTTTACAATGAAGCTGCTTAGTTTCATTCCTTCTCATCAAAATTAACACAGATTTCAATCTACCTTGAACAATCAGAATGACTTCCAGACTTTTTGAATCATTTATAATAAATGAATGATAAAGGTGAATTTTCACAAAACAATTTCCTGGTCAACAATTCGATAGAATGAAATGTTCAATCATAGAAAAGCACACAAATCTCCAGGATTTTGACTTTAAATACTTTCTGCTTACAATACATATTTATGAAGAAGCATTATAGGAAACATTTCTATTAGATTTCTATAAGGACAGTCTCTAAAAAAAACTGTATGCAAAACTAAGTAGCTGAACAGAAAGAAGGATACAGATGGATAAGAAACAATGCTGAAACATTTAACTATTTTTTGAAGAAACTTAATTTATCTTTCTTTGAAAAAGCTGGCAATTTTGATAATTTCAAAATAATCTTTAATAATTTTTAAATGAAAAAGACAAAGTCCCTTTATTTATAAAATCACTAATTTGAACATTTATGACAGGGTGTTGTATTGTGCTAATAAATGATTTTTAGATAATGACAAGCTGCATAATCAGAGATTTTCTGAGTTTTGATCTTGTGACTACAGCATCCTCCACTGAACTAAAGTCAATGAAGTCTATTATACTTTAGAAATCTACTCAGCAATTAGTTCCATACGCCAATAATTTAACCACCTGTTACTACAATACACTAGTTTATTACAAAAAAAGTCAAATAAACAACAGAATAAAATTTGTGGTAATACTTGGTCAGGCCACTTTTTTGTAGCACAAAGAGTCTCCATTTTCTTTGTCAATGAATCAGCAAGAATGTATTATGGTCTGGTTAAAGTTCCCCCATATCCACAAGAGAGAGTTTCTTTTAATTCCATCATATTTGTGGAATGAGGATGGGTTGCTCCTGGCTGATGATCCAGATGTTCAATCAAATCTATATCAGGGCTTTGGAGTACCAGGGAAGAAGTTGAATGCTTCAGTTTGGTCATGAGGTATGGCATAAAGCACCATCTTCTTAAAGAATATTGGCATTGAATCTCAGTACATCTCGGTACAATGATAGATATGTCTACAAAGTGAAAATGGACCCAGAAGAATTGAGCTGTCCTTTGACAAGCACCAACTCTGTCTTTCCAACATGTCAGAATGTAGCACATGCTGTCAGTGACCATGTGCCGAAGACACTAATGTTGAAAATCTTCATTAGATCTTTACCAAACCCAGGTGCAACTTCCAGATGTGAAAACATCAAGACATTCTTTGGCTCATTCTGTTGCCTAGGCAATGTCAGCAAGAGAATCTTGATGGTAAATGCAGTTGTGACAAGTAATGGGATTTTCTTGTTACGCTGTTGCTGATGAAGGTCTTCAGATCACTTTGCCCCAGCAGTAGCTTTCACCTCAGCGAACTTCATAGTAAAACTGACCACAAATCCACAAAAAAGTTAAAACCTTTATCAGTCTGTTGTTGACTTGAGCCACATCTGAATGGCCTATAACACAACCTTTGTCAAATGGAGAAATATCATAGTCAGTGTATACTACTGATCCATCTGACCACCTAGGAATATTAATCACACCTGAAATGTAAATTTAATTAGACAAATTCATTTATGGTGATGGCCAAATTAATATGGTATGGCACTGTACATGTGCATGGCTAACAACAGGCTCAACTCAGGTGTAATGCAACATACTGCAAATGAAAAAGCATTCATTCATTCACACAAGTAAATAGAGGAATCAGTTTTTTTGCGCATAGACCTCTTACAACAAAATTAACCTCCCCATAAACTTAGTATTTGTTCTCAAAGCTGACGTTTTATTCCGTTGAAGCATGCTTCATGAAGGCATTTTCAACAAAACTCATGCTATGTACATCTAACACTTTGTGCTACAGCTGCTGCAATGAGAAAACTCACCAGAGATATCTTCTTGGCTGTCAAAATCCTACGGCAACACTGACGTCCCTGGTTGCAGAGCTCATACAAATTTTCCATCACTGTGACAATGCGTTCATCATCTGCTGACAGGAGGAGCGTATCTGGGCCAGCAGAAGTCATGGAAGTCAAATTTGCAGCTGTGGAAAAGACACAATTTGGAGGAAAAAACAAACACAGCTAATAATGAAGATGCTAATCTTTTCTTTTCAGTTTACATAACTGGTATTATAATGCTATTAAGAATAACAATATTGCAACTTTGTTCATGCAGATAGAAAGTAAATACTAAAATCAGCAACAGGGAAAACAGTTTGATTATGAGAAAAATATACCGCCACTGGTGCCATTGTCATTACAGAAGATATGATCGTGAAACAAAAAAGACTACTAACATCCAGCAAAGCTACAGAGTTGGACACTATTTTGCCAGAATATTTAGAGATAAAGAAATATACTATTTAGTATATTTGAAAAATTTGACTATTTTTTATATTTCTCCAGTACAAAATGGGTTTCTCTAGATCAGGGGTGCCAACTTTTTTGGCGCGGGCCGCATGCAAAAATTTGACAGGTCGGCGGGCCGCACAAATACACATCACTGAGACCCTCTGTCCTATAAATAGGACACATCCAAAAAAACAGTTAAATGGCTAAATATGGTGGCATTGTTCTAGCATTGCATAAGGTTTACGTATTGGATGTGTGTATGTACTATAATAGCATGGTGATTGCTCTCCCACCATGGCTGGAGCTCCGTTGTTGGACCCCGCAACCCCATACTGTCGATTGCAGCTGCAACAGCATCGAATATATCTCTGCCTGTGTAGTTGTAGATTTAAGGCGGTAAGACCAAGCAGCTCCTCCGTAATGGAAAAGTTTTTATTAACGCCTCGCAAAATATGAGCAGTTGAGCGGTATCAGTAGCGTCATACTTTCGTCACAGGCGATTGAAAAAATTCAAATTCTGCAGCCTTCTCCGAGAGTTGATAGCAGCATCGGCAGACAGGTCGTCGTCAATCCTGCGCGTTATTGTGTTTCTGGATAGGCTAACGTTCTCAAATCGAGACTCTTTTCGGGGCAGAGTATATCAACAGCCTTGGCCATGCACTCCTTAACGAAGTCACCTTCAGCAACGGTCGACCATGCTGTGCTAGAGTTGAGCGACCATGTAAACTGGCGGTGGTGGTTGTTTCTTGTCAACGATAAAAGAGCTGTTGTGAGAGCTTAGGCAGCCTTCAATTGCTGAATCCGTTCGGAACTTCGAGAAGAAAATACTCCTTGGACTGTAATGGCGTTCAATTGTAATCCTTCATGGCATAGATCCGGCAGATTAAACAAACACACTTGCCATTGATGAGATCAAAAAAATATTTTTCCGTCCATCGGGTTTGAAATCGTCGACACTCCTCTTCAAGCCGTCGCTTTTTGGTTCCATCATGATAAGAAAGGCAGACTGAGCAATTTGGTGGCTCTCTTGATAGGTTTAGTTTAAATAGCTCCAGATTCGTCCAATGATTTGCATGTTCTTTCATGTCTCATGGGGCCACGGCACTGATCACAACATGCAGGCGCGCACAGACAGTAGACACAGATACCTGCGCAAATGAACTCAATAATGGCTGCTCCTGCTGTACGCATGCGAGACATGAAGATAAGACATGCTTAAACCCGCATTAGTTTTCTGAGTGCATGCATGCATATCTTAAATCTGATAAGATTAAATTCATGTACATCATGAAGAGACTTGATTCAAGACAAGTCCTATTCATTACACCTGATTTAAATAAAAACCAAATCGCAAAATAGACCACGAGCCGCAAAAAAATTGCCTGCGGGCCACACTTTGGGCAACCCTGCTCTAGATAAATAGTAGTTAGAAAATATTAACCATATTTTAAAATTAAAGGTCATAGAGAATTAGATTCTTTTAGTTTCCAATGCTAGTAATCACAGTTCAGCATGGTTAGCCATCCAAAGGGTTTTAAAAAAATTTGTTATGCCTACAGCTCCCTACTGACTTTCACGTTACCAGTTTAAATTTTAAATTGTAAATAATGGAATAAATTGCTGATGATGGCTGACAGGTAATAATAAAAGCATAAAATCAATTGAACCATTTCTGTCCACTTTGAGCCTTGTGGCTTCCTGTCTCCTTACAACAAGCTAAATGAATGTCATCTCAGAACAGATTTAATTTTCTCTCTCTCTCTCTCTTATGGTAACTCTCTTCTTTGTGGACTGAAGCTTGTGTCGAACTTGCATGTGCAAAATTGTGCAGTCAAAATGTGATTTGTTTGTTTTTTTTTATACTTACAGCTTGCAAATTTAAGGAAACTCCCACTGCTAAATGACAAATGGCGACTTTTGCGTGGATTTTCTGTTTCGTACAGCAATTGTTTAAGTTCAGGTGTTAACTCATCAACTGTTATCAAACCAACACTCAAACGGATGCACATCTGGAAAGGTAAGACAGAGGCATCATACAGTGTGGACATTCACCTCAGTTCAAATCTACTAAAATATGCATTCAAACAAGAACTATTTTTTAAAAAAATGTTGATAGCACATACTGACAGTCAGTACAGTAAATAATTAGAACTGGTTTTGCTTGCCTTTATGGTTATTATAGAAGAAAAGGCAATGTTGCTTGCATGTTATGATTTTCAAACACTACATATAAATCACAAAGTTCAGCATGTTAAATATGCTTTATTTTTACTAGTATGACATCTCACTTTGTCAGAAGTTCTGCAGCAATTGATGAGTAGCAAAGCAACAGGTAGAGATAAACACTGGCAGTAGTAGTAATGGACCTTATATAGGCAGCCTCAACTAGGGTCAGGAAACACACCACTGGGAGCATGCATTTCTAAATGCAACATCTACTTACTGCTTTGGGTCTTGCAAATTTGAGTGCACATATGTAGCAGGTCAACAGAATCATCATTTTCACAAGCATGAATTTAATTATCAATGTTTTTCCTGTCATAATTAAGGCTAATATTCACCTACATTTATTTTTTTTAATTGAAAGTTTAGTTTCCAAATGTTCATTAATTCATAGAGTGGAATAAAATTCTGTTAAATTGTACAGCTAGTATAAAAGTCATAATCCAGGTACAAGCTAACTGGCTAAAACAGTTCAGTCCCAGATATCCATTCTTTGCAATTACTTACCAATATAATGGCAAGATCTTGACTGTAAACAGAAAATTCAGTTGCCACATGACAACACTGAGATATCCTTCCTTCATCTAGCAGCTCACCCATTAGCAGATTTAGAGCTCTTTGCTCCTAAAAACAAAATTACAATTGTTATTTAAAATCACAAACAACAGGATTTGTTTAAAACAGATTGAATTTACTCAGTGTAGAAACACACAGCCACGCCTGCCATTCAAAATGGCCTGCAATCTTACAACGTGGTGAAAAAGACAAAATTGATGTTTATCAAAGGATGTCTCAGTTCTTCCAGGTACTTTGCTATTTTAAAGATATACCTCCTACCATTATACCAACAAGACATACTAACATATTAATGTCTATATTCTTCAAGAGAATGGTGCTACCATCCACACCCCTCATCACCAGAATCAAGGGATTCAAATAAGGAACATAAAAGTAATACTTGTATTAACAATAAAAAACAACCATATGTTTATTAAATCTGCATACAGAAAATTCTTTTTTGCCTCCTTATCCTAGATGTTTGCATAACCACCTGGTTTAAAACATTTATTTTCTTAAAAGTAAAATGTTTTTGTGTTTCATACTACTGTAATTTTCTTCAAATTCTAATTGGTAAACAAACAGAAAATTTCAATACTTTGTCCTTTTTTCATTTGAGAATGAAGTAAACAAAAAACAGGTGTAAGGACAAAGAAGAGTCTCCCAAAAAAGACAGAGAATCAAGCCTTCCATATAAACAGGTCTGGCGCATATTTAAGGGAAGAGATACAATGGAAGCCAAGTTTAATTTTCATTTAAAACAGAATTCAGATGTTTGATAAAGACAAAAATTTGAATTCAAAACAAAATGTGCAAAAAAATAAAATATTTATGATTTAATTTATAACTTAGTCGGGGGATAAATTCACTCAGCAAATGTTAGAAGTATGTTAACTTATAAAATTTTTAAAAAAACTTACACTGTCTGAAAATTCAGTTGGTTTGTCATTGATACGGGGCATTTTCCCATGATGCAGCAGTTCCATTTTAGGGACTGCCACTTTTCTGTGCAGGGGGGAGGTTTCTTCAAGTCCAGCAAATATTTCATCAATTGGTTCAATGTTCTGAGGAACTCTCTAAAAAAACAAAAAGAAAGAAAGAAAGAAATTTAATCGCCATTTTGAAAATGGTAGTTTACTAATTGATTATTCTGAAACAAAAACCTAATATTTCTTTTTTATTTTTAACTCAAGAAGCTATTCCAACAGGTTCAAAACACATGCACATGGATCCTTTTTGTAATCAGTAGCTGAGAAACTGAAAAATACCTCCACCTCTTGAACTCTGGTCAAAATCCTACAGCGCCACATTTTATGATGAAGGGCGTCATGCAACTGCTTTTGGTCCTCGTGATTCGTAAACAAGTCTATGGCATCCAGACAGAGCTGGTAGAGAAACGCCTGCTCCTCAGGCCTGCTGCTAGCTGTGGCTTGTAGCTTAAAAAGAGAAAAGAAATGTAATTCTTTAACTTTATATATTTCTAATGAAATCTATCTAACTGTAGCAAATATATAGCAACACAACCTGCATATAAATTGTGCTGAATGTTCGTCAAGTTGAATATGATGCAGTGTAAGTGAAAACATTTGGCCAGTCCTTATTAATTCTATGATTATTAGTTTAAAGAAAATCACCAAAACCAGTAAAAAAACAAAACAGCAACAATAACAAAAATTTCTCCTTTTTAAAAACTAATTCCCATCTCAGGTAAGTCATCCAGAGTCAGACTTTAAGCTAACTTCATAAGTGAACTCTTCACTTTCTTAACCTCACTTAAATATTAACTTTTCCTTTTCATATTTTATTTTTATTTGATGGAATAAAAACTAATGTTCCAGGTAATTACACCACAGTGTTATTAATCTATAGTATTTTCATTATTATTATTCTGTGGATCAACACCTTTATAATTTTGTTTTTTTAAATACTTATCCATGAACTACAGAGTGCCACAAAGCAGGTGTATAAACAGAAGCTCACCTGGAAATATGCAACAATCTCAGACAACGACATCTTGCAGCATTTAAATTTGTTATAACAATCTTGCCAAAATTTCACACGTGCCAGCTTGGACTTCCAGATCTGAGTAATCTGCAATTTCTGTTTTTCATCATCTACCTATAAAGACAAAGGGTACAATGGTGGAATTTTAAAAAAAAAGAAAACTTTTTGATAAGTTTGAACACCTATAACAACAATGAGAAAAACTAGAGACAGATTAAAGCAATACACAGGTAAGTTTGAATAAAGGAAAAGCAACTGCAGACAGCAAAATAGTTAAACATTTGTTAGTACAGCTGTAACACAATGAATTCTCTTAATTTTCTTCAGGATACATCTACAGGTTTACTTATCTTCATTTGCAAACCACATTCCTTTGCTTAATTTTTTTTTTAAAAAATTATTTATTCACACTAGTAAAAAGATGAAAATTCCTTTCTTTATAAGATTTGAACTCCTGACTCAAAGAATCTGCATCATTAATTTTCTGTAGTGTAAATAGCATTAGTTGGTTGTGCGTGCACATCCGTCTCCCTGTGCGTCTGTGCTAGGGCACTTAAATTTAAGGCGAGACACATTGGCTCAAAAGAGAGACAGACAGCATCAGCGTCTTAAAAAGTATATAATTAATAAATAAATCTCCATAATTAGTTTCTTTTTACTTCATGTTCCATCTCCTGACTACTAAACATATGTAACAAAAATAATCCAAAAACCTAGTTTACTAAACAGAGAATCTTCATATATCTAAATGGCAGGCGAGACAAGATATGGCACTAAAACCAAGCTTTAGATTAACCAGACAATCCAACTGAGCAGCTGTTTTCCATTTAAAATGTTGGTAGTTTCAGTGTGGACAGAAGTAACAGAGAATTTTAGATGGCTGATAGAGAAATACATATAAAACTTTTCAAGCTGAGAAGAGGATCTGCAGAAATGTATCTAATTTCAACAAATTTAAGTTATCTTTATTACCAGAAAGTACTGAAAACCAGTCTGAATGGAACAGTGTCTACCACTCCTCCAAACACGGTCTCTCTAGTAAATTCAAGCCTAAGATACAAATCCAAATTTTGGCAGGAAAAGCATTAAATAAAATAGTGCCATTAATGACCAAAGTTAACCGACAAGTCCTTATGTAGATGTCAGTAGATTTATTAGAAATTTTTTTCTTCTTTACGATAATAATAAAAACAACAACAACAACGCAGTTAACGCCTGTAGCCACACTAAAAAAAAAAAAAAATGCACTTGTTAGTGCAGAAAGAGCTGTTTCCTGGTTTACTCCCTGGAATAAGCTGTTCAAAACAAGCCAGTCTATGCCAGCTTTTAAAGGCAGGTAAGATTTTACCTCTTGTAGCGTGATTGTGTCATGGGGCAAGCCAACCAGTTCTGACAATATTCTGGCATCAGCATACCATCCCTGTGATAGAAGCTGCGTGATGTAAGGTTGCACTTCTGATGATACAGTTGCTGGATCTGAACTTAGAAAGATGTGGAATGGAATGGGCAGCTTGGTCCTGAATATTAACTGAGCCACTTTGTGCAGTTTACTGTAGTTTGGTACTAAAAAACAAAACAGAACAGTTTCTTTATAAATCCAAGAAAAGAGAGGGGATAGAGACCATAAGAATCAAATTATATAGCTCTTACTCTGTCTAGAGTAAAAAGAAAAAACTATCAAAGATGATTATAAGTAATCTATAGTAAATATCAAGTGTTTACAGGCAAATTTCTCTGAACAATATATTTCAATAATCAAGACTGATTACTTATTACTGCTCAGTAGTTATTCAGTAATCTGTAAAACAAAAGCATATCTAATTCTCCTGCAATGTTTTTCTTCTTCATACACTGATGCCTAGAAGGAGGCAAACCCGATGAGGGAATGCAACGCCATGGTTGTCCACTAGAAAGTATTGCCAATTCTGCACCAAGGGAGGCCAGCACTTCTGACTTGCAGGGAAAGCCTTACTAGAACCCTTCATTTGTCAAATGTGGGAGAAAACTAAAAAGCCCAGAGGAAACCCATGGCCAGCTGGTGAAGAGCAAGAAGAGATCATGCTGCACTCCATCCAACCTTAGCAACCCAGTAGTCTGACCGCCAGAATACTGCACCGTTCCTTCTCATGTGACGGTAATAAGATAACCACCTACCTGAGGATACAAATACTGAAACAATATTGCACTGGTCAAGGAAATTCAAAAGCTGAACAATTTCATAAATGTTGTCTACATTGCACAGTAAATAATGTAGAAGTTGGTGGCATGTTTGCTCCAGCCATTCTGTATTCCCTATAATCTTCTGGTCAAATCCTTCATTCAACTTGACACGTTGATGCTAAAAAGAGAAGAAAAAAAACTACTTAAACAGTTCATTAAAAAAACTTTACAAAGCATTATTCAATGAGAAATGCCCAGAATTTGCTGCCTACCTTACAGAGGAGGAGTCTTTTGAAGCTTTCCAGCAAGTTTCTGCACTCTGTGTAGTCTTTTTTCTCAACACATGCTGATAAAAACTGCAGGAAATGTGTCAATGCCGACTCCTAAAATTTCATTCAAAATAATGAAAGCACAGAAAAATTATAAAGCCTGTCTTCAGGGTTACACTAGTCTGAGAGAAAGACGTGCAGATCGTGCGTGAATTAAAGTGTTTTGGTTGTGGAATACATATCAAAAATTCATTTGGATATTAATGGCATTAATGTGTTCATCATCTTAAACTCAGTGTGTAGGAAAGAAAAATTTAAAAAGGAATAAACATGTAAGCATCTATAAAGAACTATTCACATCATCAATGATCCATATCAGCAATAAATAGAAAATCACTGATATTTTGGTAGAAACCAAACAAATTTATTGTAATTAAACTTTATCTATAATCATAAGTGAACTACATTTGTTTAAGTTTTTACTTATGTACTGTTATAAAATAGACTAAAACTTCCATTTCCTTTTCTAAAGTTGAATCACATTCTTTGGCCACTTTATTAGGACTTGCACATGACAAAGGGTTGAATCACCTTTTCCCCAAATAACAGCAAGGCACAACATGGCGTAGGACATCTTCCGGCATTTTGAGATTATGAGGAATATTTCCACATTTAGTCATTAATATTGAACCGAGTGAGATAGAGAGAGAATCATGCTGGCAAATATATCTCTCAAGTTCATCACATAGATGCTCAACTGGACTGAGATCCAGGGATTGTGCTGGACATAAGAGATGCCTGAAATCTCCAAAACCACAAATACACAATGTGAGCATGGTAGACAGGGACAATGTTATCTTTGCCATCACTACATATTAAGCATCACCGGATACACATGACGAGAAACAATGCTTAAGTAGCTTTGGCATTCATTCTACCTTCTAAAGGGACCAGGGAATCCAGGGTATGCCAGCAAAATATACCACAAATGATGATTCTACCAACAGAGACCTGAACAGTTGGAACCATATAAGAGGGGTCAAGTGATTCATGTGGTTTCCTCCAAACTTGACCTCCCATCTATGCAAAAAAGGGTGAAGCATACTTGTCAGACAATATCAATTTTTGCCAGTCCTCCTTAGTCAAATATCTTTGCTTCTAACACTAAAAAAGGTGTCTTTTCATGTTGGTAACTGTGATCAATGGTTTGTGTGATGGTCTCCTACTACCAGAGTCCATTTGTTGCAGTGTTCTTTGCAAAGTAGAGCTGAAGATGGGTGTGAACTTCCCTGCATTGAATGTTTCTGTCAGTTCAACTTTTACCATCCTATCTAACCACCTTTCTTCTCTTTCTGTCACTATGTATTTGCCGCCACAATTCCCCCTCTCTCAACAGCAGACATTTTCCTCACCTTCTTTCCATTTCTGATAAACTCTAATGACCGATATCTTGGAGCAGTCTACCAACGAAACTGTATTAGCCACTGTGGCACCTGCTAGACTGAATGCAAATGTTAGCCAAGTCACAGATATAGTGCAGCAAGAATCACCTGTCACATCATGTGATCAACCTAACCTGCATCTGCAGCTCAGATCATGCCCAAGTCCAAAAAGCAGCACACAGGTCCCAATAAAATGACCAGCCATTGTATATGCAAATATTTCTGGTAAATCATTGTGAATACCCAAAGATCTGAGAAATTGTTGAACATAAATGCAGCAAGTCAGAGCATAAAAAAACAAGAAAAAAAGTGAAAAACAAAACAACCAACTGTGTAAAATATATCAAAGCCAGTTGCCAGTGTAGAGATCCAATTGTTTCTCATAAACACATCCATGATGTCTGTCAGCTCTTCCAGTGACCACTGGGAGAACGTCTGGCTGCAGGTTGTCCAAAAAGTTAGCATGCACTGAGACGGACATCATGGATACCAGCCATCCACAAAGGCAATTAAGAATGTGAGATTCCTGTGGTTAAAGAAACAAATGAAAAACAAATCTAGACTCATATTAATTATGAATTTCTTATTCCAGTTTAAGTTTTGAAAAAACTGATTCTGATTAAATTAAAAGTCAATTCTGTAATACCAGCATATCTATTAAAATATTTTTTCATATAAGATTTAACATTAAAATTAAAACACTCAGCAAAATAGAGAGCACCTTGACATCATGCTGAATAAATCAATGGAACTGGTAAATATTTAGTCCAGCCTCTCTCTCTCTCTATACAGCGATGGTTGTATATATAAACAAGCAGAAAGGGTACTACAATTTAAACACAAGCCACCACATTATTTCTGAAGATTTCTCAAAAAGAAATATATATATATATATAAATCTGATGGTTCATGATTGTTTGGAAAAAAATAAACTAAATTTGATGCCAGAACCTTAGATTTTAGGAAAACAAAATATTGCACAGAAACATTTAGAGAGAAACCTTGTGGCAGGCTGCCAGCTCAGCAAACAGTGGGTTACGCAAAGCAATGGCGTGAGCGAGGAGGGACTTCCACGGACACCTGGTGGCCTGAGCAGAAAACAGAACCCGGAACATATCATCTGCTGCAGCTGCTTCCCTCACAACAAATTCTGGAATAATACAAAAACAAAGGAGTATTTTATTATTGTTTTATTTCATCGGGTTTGCAAGATATTTTGTTCAAACCTGGAAAGGATTACAAAAGGAAAGAAAAGCTCTTTAAATTAACAATTACTACTTTTTTTTTTTTAAATTATAAGAAGGGGGTTTATCTCCCTTTAGGAATTCAGTTTAAAAGTTGCTTTTGTTTTGTTAAGAAGAAAGCACACATCACCCTGATGACAGCAATCTCCGCAAAGCATTAACGGCTGCATTGAACACAATGTTTTTGAAACTTTTTTTCTTTATTTTTACCATGCAGGGAAAATGTAGCAAAAGCGTTTTCACGCCAACATTGCCTGGATGAATCAAACCACCATGTAACACCCAGAGAATCGCAAGATCTTGGCAGGGGTGGTGACACTGCTTCTTCAGTTCCTGTGGCTGGTTCTTGATGAGAAAGTATATCTCCCACAGAGACTGAAATTTCTTGTTCAAGCCTTTCTTGTTATACAATAAATGTAATAAATCATTCTCATCTCTGTTAGACTTAACCCTTTAAAACCTAAAAAAAAAATACTACTCTCTTAGAATCGTTGCACATTTTGGATCATTTCAATTTCTCATGAATACAAAAAAAAAAGAAAAAAGAGAAGACTTTTTAAAATAGATAATGTTCTTATAGCTGAGCATAGTCATTGCAAAAGTTATTATCATGCCATACCCTCTTACAACAGCAGTTATTTTACACCTACCTTCATCATCATCTTTGCCAGATTCTGTCTCTATTCTTAAGTCAAGAGCAGCTGCATCTTCTATCTCTTCATCAGTGCTAGTTTGATCCCCTGAATGCAATGGACAAGGATATATTATACAGTAAGTCAGCTATTAAAACCAAATATAATAAAACCTGCTTCAAAAGCCACCTGTTTGTACAGATCATTCTGAATCAGTTCATTTCATGATATATACAAGTTCCTTCGGTGCCCTTAAGAGACAAACAGCGAGCTGCGCATCAGCACATCTCTGCTTAAGCACTAATAAATAACCTGTATAAAGCAAGAGTGCATATGGTAGTTACTGAAACGAGGCAAGCCAAGACAAAAAAAAAATATATGCTGTCATAGGATTTATAATAAACCATTTAAAAAAATGTTTTTTCAGTCATTGTAAAACATTAAACATTGGTTATTCTTTATAGGTTGTCAATCAGTGAAATGGTAACAGAACCTCAGCATATTCAACATCTATTTCAATTTCACTCTGTTCTAATGATTGTTTTTAGTTTTTTAATTCTCATTTGTCCAAAATCATTGACTTTCAAGTCCCTTCACAGTGCTAATATTTGAGTTTTGACAGCACTGCATTTGTGTACAGAAAGTGGGTTATAACTGGAAAGCGAATAGCATATATTAGGATGATTTTTCTGAATTCGACTAAATAACTTTCTACAAGGAACAACCTGAGAGAGAGCTGCACAACCGCTACTTCAAATACCTGTTTCTGACCTTTCTAAGCTGCCTAGGTAAGCCAAACAAGTCTTACCTGATTCCTTTGGTTTTGCCACACCTATCTTGGCATACAGGCTGGAACGCACATCCCTTGTGTGCAGTGTTTTGTGTGCAGATTCCTGGGCCGCTTGCTGCTGTTTGTTTTGTCCCTCTAGGTACTTAGTTTGTGTATTTTCAAAACACATAGAACAGGTGATCCCTAAGGGTCTGCTAGGGAAGAGGCTGACAAGTTGCTGAACCTGATAAAAAAAGAAAGAAAGAAAATTTAAAAAAAAAAAAAAAGAATTTCTTTTCTAGGACAAGGATTGTTGCATGCAAAAAGAAACTGCTAGTGTAACTGACAAACATACTATGAGGACAACAATGTGATGATAGTAGGCTGACAAAGATGGTCATGGTGAAAAGTTATTTAAAACTGCTCTCTCACCTGATCTTTTGGATACTGATGAAGCTGGCAGAACCAGATGAAAGCCAACCACTTGTTTTCCTGTGCACAAGCCTCCAAGAACTGGGTGGAGTAGGGAAGTCTCAGCTGATGGCATAGTACCAAAACCAGCTGCCACTTCTGGGCTGCTTCAAAACTTGTTCTGAATAATTGGAAATAATTAATTTCTTTTAAAAAAAAAAGAAAAAAAACTATTTCTCTAAAAAGAGATCAATTTTTAAATTTAAAATAAATATTTTGGATCAACCAAAACTCAAAAGCATTTTAACATTTTCATTTTAGTAGTTTTATGAGGTTTAAGAAAAAAAGCAAACAAAAAGAAACAACTAATTGCCAGATTATTTATCAAGAGATAAAGAAAACATTCTTTTATTACAAATCTCATAGGGGAAGATGCAAAGCTAAGTACACTACAAGATTAACTTTTATTGCTAAAAATTTATAAATACATCCCATCCCCTCTTAACTATTATGCTTATTAAAAAGGTGGCTTACGGTAATAGACCATCTTTCTGTTCTAGTTCATGGCTGACGCTTTCTTCCAGAGCAAGTAAAAGCTGGCGGCCATATTGTTTCTTTTGTCTAAGAGATGCAAGTAGAAGTACAGCTGTTGAAAGAAAACAGGATGACTAGTTAGTGCTCAGAAAATTAACTAAAAGCTGATTTAAAAGACAAGTAAAGCCCAATTTCAAACTGGATTTGCCAATCAGATAGACTGATTTTAACATGCCTAATGTTACATACAGCTTTTCCTCAAAATGGGGAAGGAAGAGAGGCCAGAAGGGAAATTTAAGGTAACCTTCAATTGTTTTTTTTGTTTTTTCACTTAAAAAATAATTATGCATTAAATGAATAAACAAATAGCCATAACTTAGTTTTTAATGTAAACACTGGTTGGTTGAATCAACTAAAAAAATTTTAAAACACAGCAGCAGTGTTTTAGTAAACTTAATATGAAGGTTCGTATGGAATCTGAAAAAGGTATCTATATATAATAATTAAGTAAATGCTCCAACAATGCAACATTATGGAAAATAACTGACAACTCTTATCATCAGTAGAGCTTGGCTATAAAAAAGTTACCAAAAAAAGTGTCAGGGTTGTTGTTGATGTAGCTTCTGAACTAAAAATTAAGATGGTAAAAAGATTGTGCTCCTGTTTATTGTGGGTTTCACATGTTGTACTGAATGAAGATAAGGTAGCCCAAAATCTGAAAGAATAATAGGGTTTGACTGGGGAATTTATTCAACAACATCTGTAATAATGTTCTTAGATGTTTCTAAAATATGGATGAAATTCAGAAGGGGGAAGGTTAGAATCATGTTGGGCTTTTCCTATTAATTAGCAGTAACAGAAACAGGTAAATAGATAATATTTGTGTTATGGGCTGATACACTACACAAAGTGGAGAAAGTGAAATATTGTTAGAAACTGAGACTAAGATGAGCAAGATGAGAAATACACCTGGTGCACTCTGATTCAGTTCACTCAACTGAGCTGCATCTAGATATGACATTTAACCATACAAAAAGTTAAACACCATCTTGTCTGTTAGATGGGTTTTTTTTAAACATGGTGCAGTAGTATACCTGCTTGCCCTGTAGCTTACCCTATGGTTTCATTTAGCTGGACAAACTGAGTCATCCCTACTTCTCCAACCATGAGATATGAACCCAGATATGATAATCACATGTGCAGTTTGGCACCCACAAAAGCCAAGTTATTTCCAGAATAGCACATTTCATGTAATTCTATTTACAATGATGTTCCCATTCTAAAATCCAAAAGTCGGAGCTTGCTTTATTTTAACATTTACAGTCCCCAAAATATGTAAGTTATCACTTTTAAAAGAAAAGTGGTGAGGTGAGAATTATGAGATGAAAATAAATGCTTTAAAAAAGAGACTAACAAGGAATAGAAAAAGCAAGAGCCCAGACAAGCAGTAGTGATCTTCAACATACCCACTTCTTCTTCGTTTGCTTTCATGCCATCTCTCTTCTTAGCGGTACCTTTCATCAGTGCACTGTTTTTGAAGCCCAAGATGTAGCTGCCAACTTCAACAAACAGTCTGAGCTTCAGGCTGTCCATGCCCAGCATCTCGATGAAAGCAGCAGATGCTGCTGCAACAGGTGGTTGGCAGAAGTGCTTCACTCCCAGCTTGGTAGCAATATGACATGCAGCATGCAGCCTGCGGTGAACAGCACAAGAAATATACATTACTGCATTTTATACCAGAGAAATGTAACAGGCTGCATAACCTCAGCTGCTGTTGCTATCTTCAGAGAAGAAAGCCACATAAATAGAGACCAAACTGGTCGGTTTTTCTGAAAAAACTTTTCAAGAAAACGGTCAGAGAGGGAGGAGTTCTGCTTAAAGTGGTAAATACAAGTGGAAAACGAATTACATTAGAAATAAAAAAATTTTAAAAAACTAGAAAAAACTGAGAATTTTAATGAAATACCAAACAAAAGTTCGCTCTAGAATTTGTTTAGATGCAAAATTTAAAAGATGATCATGCATTAAAAAAAAAAAAAAAGTGGTTTTTGGCTTATTATTTGACTGTGGCATATTCCTTAATTTCTTAATGAGTGTAAACTGTCTGAAGCCTCAACATAACCAGAATAAGAGATAACTAATAAAATACTAAACTGTTTAAACAAAGCAGATATTATTCTTAAGGCAGCAGGATCCTTGTTCACCCAAGGAGGAGGAGTAGAGCAAGAGCGTATAAAAATTCAACTAAAGCCAGTGGATGCATAAGCTTACCATTCCACCCACATACTTCACACCCCCGTGATTACCCTGACGTACCTTAGCTTTCACACACCTACAGTAAGTCGCACACTCCAAGACCTACCTTTTTGGAATCAAGTTGGGTCCTGCATCAAACTCCTCAGCAAGAAACGATGTAAAGGCAAAAGTTGGCCGTCCCTGTCGCAAGTAGTAGGTAAAGCGGATTTTTTCAGTTGGGGCATACTGAGAGACAAGCTCTGGTAGAGAGAAGTGAGGCAGACTCTTTAAACTGTCTGTAAAAAATTAATAAATAAGCAGCACCGTATAAGTGACTGACTGATCGATCAATGATTATTTTAGATGCTGCAGCAAAGTACCCATACACCTGATTATTCACTTATGAAAACAATGCCTTTTTACCTCAGCAACAATCATGCTGGGAATTTGGTTTACATTTCCTTTTTTAAACTGTTTTCTCTTTCCCCTCCCCCCTCTGGGAACATTTTACATGCATAGATTTAGTCAACACAACACACAGCAACATGCTTGTTATGCCTTACACAAGTCCTCTGGTGCAAGGAATCCATCAATGGAAGCTTTTGAACAAATCAACAGCATATGCTGGTCATTTATTTCTTCCATATGCATCTGTGAACTAAAGCGACAGATTCCAAGCCAATCAAGCCTGTAAGTTCTGAAAACACCAGACCAAACCAGAATTTTTCACTGCTGACTCTAGCTGTTAGCCTAAAAGAACAAGTCTGAGTGTTCATCGCTATTTGCAAAGTCATTCCAAACATTTATTTAGTGGTTTACAGCCAACATTAAACCGAGCATATGGTAAAAGAGTCAAGGCAAATCTGACCCCCTTGTTTTCAACCAGTGAAAACCAGGTAACCATAGTGACACAGACCTAATGCTTAACAAAGTATAAAATAGTTTTTTTACTTAATCTTTGACTGGTTAACAAAATAGAGAAAAAGAAAAACCCATGAATAACCTTTAACATTTTAAACAATCCAAAGTGTGCTATAAATCCAATGCCTTTGCTTTCCCCAGGATCAGAACCTCTTTGATAAGAATTTCTTCTTCTTCCCTGGCTATCAAATTTACTCTCTCACTCACAGTAATCAAGACATTTCAGTAAAATGGAAAAGAAAAACAAATCAATTGTGTGGTGATTTACTTCACATAAAAGAGATTTTTTTTTGTATTTTTTTTTACCAAATCTTCAAAAAATTAAATAATCAAGAACTACAATGGGGAAGTAAGATGTTTGGCTAAATATGGTAGAGCTCCTGGCCGTGTTCTTTGTTTAAAGGAAATTTTGATCTAACCTTCTCCTGTCAGGGGGTTTGTTGACTGCCATCCAAACAAACGGGCTGGGTCAAATGGTGCATTGCCCTGAAGAGAAAACCATTAAAAGCAATATTACCCATTGTGATGGTATCACAGTTTCTATGAACAGGCCATTACACATATTAGGATTGAATTTCAGATATTTATATTTGTTGATGATTAAAAAATTACAAAACTTTTCACTTTCAAAGTTTGTTAAAACCATATTAAATAAACAAACCATTTTTTTTTTCTTTAAATGCCACATTCTAAAATTTATACAATATATTTACTGATAGTATAAAATAATGGTTAGTAGCCATGGTAACTATTAGTCTAAGCTGTCTCAAAAGTTGTTTGTTTTTTTTTTTTAATTTTTAAATATTTTTATTGAATTTTCATAGACTGATTATACAGAAAATGGCCAGGTCCTGGTTCAGAAAAAACACAAAACTTAATTATCTCCCCTGCTGCACTTTCCAAAATATCTAGAAGGTATTTAAAACAGTTCTTAACAGTCAAAAGAAAAGAACGACAGACAAGTCTTTTATTCTGTGATGTAATAGTAGTTGAGCTCCAAAGTGAGACATTTTTGTTTGTGTGTCTGTGTATAAAACAGTAAAACTAGAATCAACCAATCACTGCAATAAACGAGGAGGGTCTGAGATTTAATTCCGGTCTGGACCATTTTGATTTGGTGTACCTCCATGTTAATGGCTTCTTCTCACTCTTCTTCACCAGCATGGGCTACCTCCAAGCACACTGGTTTCCTCCAGCATCTGAAAAACGAAGAGTTCTAGTAACTTTCCTTCCCTGCTGATCAGGAGTGCCAGGCCCCTTGATGTACAGTGTTCACAATGCTTCCTAACGAACAACTGCAGCAATACACTCCTTCATCAGAGTTATCTCTCTTGCAAACACTGGTGCACAACTGCATTTATTGCAATGAGTAATTCTTCAAAATCACTTGTCGAAGATTGTACATCAATTATTAAAAAATAAAATTACAAAAGTTGTTTCTGCTTAGATCAGCCATCTTTCAATAATTATTCTTGAGCTTCAGCTATAATCCTTTTAACACAACTTGAACATCCTATTTAGGTATGGTGGCACCTGAAATAAACAGCCGGATGATCAAAAGCGAAGACCAGAAGGAAATGTCTGCCACATGCAGACTTTGGTCAACCTAGGAAAAAATTACCAACTGGAAAGCTATTGATCAGAGAATACAGGATAAATGTCCACACTAGTGAACTGGTGCAGCACAGTGAGTAAAGTACAAAAATGGCTCCGAAAAAAATAATTAAACATTTTTTCAACAAAAAAAAAAAAAAGGAAAGATCTTTTAAAAGGCAAAAATCAATCAATGCAATATTAAGAAAGAGATATTGTTTGTTTTGTGTGAATGTAGCAGGAAGGGAGGAGAAAAGTTAGATGCTCCCTGCCACAGCATCAAACTCACCCTTAATAACTGGTAGACTGTTATGTCCTGCTGGGGTATTTTCCTGATTGAGGATGGGAAAAACGCAGCATGGAGGCGTGGAAACTGAACAAGAACTTCTTCCAGCTCCTCCATTTTCAGATCCCCAAATGCCTTAAGAGAGGCACTGCCTGCCTTCACCTTGAACAACACAAAATTAAATGTCTGAGTGAAAAGACCTAGACCTGACATAAAGATTTGTTTTCATTTAGAAATGACAGCCGTAACCACTTTCTCTCTCTTCAGAACAAAGAAATATTTCTTCAGAACTTTGCATTATTTGTAAATTCATTGAGTGAAAAGCTTTCATTGTGAATTTATTTGGCATCTGTCAGAAAATTCAACAAACCAAAAGGTACAAGGTGTGTGACAAATAAGTCAGTGAGTGACTGTGAATATAAAAACACTGGGACGAGTCAAGTTTAAAGCAATCAACAATCAAAAAAATTAAAGTTAAATTTCCTTACTTCTTACCTCACTAATGCTTGTTTTTTCCCCCCCTTTCCCATACATATTGGCTACATTTTCAAATTGCGGTACATTTGTTTCCTTCTACTTCAAGAAATGACTTAATTTGAAAACTGATGAGCTGAATTTTGACATTGAGAGATTTTTTTAAAAAATAATAATAAAGCCAATCTTTTCTGAATTAGTTAGCCAAAAATGTGTTTATACTGTGCTTTATTTCTAAAACCTTTACTACACAAGGTAGTGCGTCCAGAAGTTTAACAATTTCTTTAAATGTAAATCACATTAAGCCAGATCAAGCACCTGCCCTAAAAATACTTAACAAACAAAAGGTTCTGGTTACGTAAATTCTCTGCTTGTCTTGTTTAAATTAATCTACAGCCCTGACAAAATCATTATAAAAACTTCATTAATCTTTATTAGATACCCTAAAATAAGAATTCATGTACATCCAAAATCACATAATAAATGTATCAAAAGTTGTAACAGCTCCAAGTTTGAGCTTATATATTTTTAATAAGAAACAAGATTTAAAATCAGCAAGCAAGCAAAAGTTATGTCTAGAGGTAAACTGTTTTGTATCGTTAAATAAAATATCACAAGTATAAATGAATGAATGCTCAATTCTGCATTTAAATGCACCTTCACTAATATGGAACTTCCATCATTACCCCTGTACATAACTTTGCAACAAAAAAAGCGATGTATTCCGATTTTTTTTAAATACATTTATTTATTTAAGACTGGTTACTTACTGGAGTTAGGTTTTCAACACCATACTGGGCAGTGGCCATGGCAGTAGAAATCTGATTCTGTCTGACTAGTTCTTCAATATCAGTATCTTCAGATAGTCCCCAGACTACAGCAGCATTGGCCAAGCTAGCTTTGTATATCAAAGACAAATCTGAAATTATACATTAAATCAAACAAAATAATATAGCAACAGGTTTGTAGTCTATTCAAAATGTAATATTTTTTTCACTTTAGAAACAAAAAAATTGTAATAGGTTACCTCCATGAAACCAAATTCTTACCATAATTTTATATCATTTTTTGCCAAATTTTTGCTTTAGGTCTCTGATACAATAAAATGTATTAATAATATCAATTAATTTGTTAAAATACATTTTACTTATAGATCCTGAAATCACTGTCTGCTAGGTGTGGAAGAGAAGTGATGCATTCTCAAGAACCTTTATTCCATTATAGACTAAGTGGGTGGGTTACATTTCTAAACAGATTTCTGCAACAAAATTAATTTAAGAGAAATCAGTACAGCGAAGTATAATGTAAATCTGGCAAACAGATTAAAACAGTTTAAGTCGTCATTATACTATGGTATAAAAGTCTAAAAAACAGTTGTGGTTCCAAAAAGTTAGAATGTGTTCAGTAACATAATGAAATCAAAGCCTTTTAAGTCAAAATATGGCAGCTTCAGAGCTCCATCATCGTTTCTCTCTCTTTTTCTTAAATCATAATTCAGGGTTGTTTAGATTGCTATTTTTTTTTCTTTCATTTGGATGTTGACAAACAAGCAGCAGCTGCATGCAGTTACCGGAAATAGCTCAGCTTTAAAAGAAAAATTTATTTAACAATAATCAAGAATTTTATGGTAGGCTTCTGTACTGTTCTTTGTCATCTCTAACACTCTTTCTAATGTACCAGCTCAGTTTGACAAAACAAAAAATTATTAACTATTACCTTGCGAATTTGAGGCAACAGAGTAAATATTCTCAAAAAACATCAACCACACTGCAGTTTGTTGATCAATGGACTGAATTTTCAAGTGGGAAAGAACAATACTGAAAAATAAAAATACATTCATGTTGTAAATAAATAAACAAATATATTTTCTAATTGGTTGAGTAGCTGAGATTATTAAACACGATGGCAATGTTTCGTTTAATGGGCATCCAAATATATCATTGCTAGCTCCAATATTTTTTTTTTTTTTTTTACTTGGAACTATGAAGCAGAAATAATGTTTGCACCTTGTCATAATCTTTTATTATTAAATATTGCAACACCAACTCGCAACTCATAAAACAAAAATCAAAAAAAAAAAAGTATACCAATTTTCTAAATCTCAGTTAGAAAAATCTACAAGAAAAACACAAACATTTAGTTGGTTGTCATAGGTTACCTTGCGCTGTATTTTTTGTTTCAGTTCAGGCCCTCGCTAAAAAAAAGTGAAGGAAGGAGTTCATTTTCAAAGCATCAAAAAACAGGTTTTGACACCATAGGAGAGCCTGATGCATTTGTCAGCCACCTAACTAAGAACCTCTAAAAACTGTTCTGGTTAGATACTAACTAAACAGTCTAAACTCATCAAAGGACTAAACCATGATGGTCCACAACCAGAGAGCACAGTATGCGCCACAGTAGTAGCTTCCCTTTTCATTGGTGAGCCTACAGTAACAGCTCCCAGCGTATGAGCACAGTGTATTAGTAAAGCTACTTCAAGCGGCTCACTTATGTTTATCGCAGTATCTCCAAAGTAGGGCGCCCAACTTCTGCGAAGCACAGTACTGAATGAAGTCTCTATGGAAGTACTGCAGAGAAACCTCCGAGTCCTGAAGAGGGTGCGGAACTTTCAGAACTCCGCCACTGTGAGCCAACAGTTGAATGTAATGGTTGAAATCTTCCACCATTGTGGCATTAATAACCGTATGCCTAAAAAAGAAAAACATAAATAATAATTTGGTGGCATAATAAAATCTTAGCTTATGTTTTTCTGCACTAAATATAACTTTTTTCTTTTTTAAATTTTAGAGATGACAGAAGACATTTTAATGACTGACTTGGTTGAAACAAAAGAATGGGGGTCATGTAATGTGATTAGAAATAAAGGCCAAACATCTGACTGTTTGCCACAAAAAAAGAAGATGCAGGATTACATGGCTCCAGAACTGCCAAAGCTGGAAGTAGCGGGTCCTTCATGGTACATGATAATATTCTAGCAAATAACTGTCATTTTCCTACACTAAGATTGTCTCCATTGTAGAGACCAGTATATGGCTCCAGAACACACACACAATAATACAGACAGAAGTTACACGAATAGTGAGAAATCTAATGTTATAGCACAGCAGAGTTCAGATCAGAAATGACATCTGACAGAACATCGCCGTTGCCCCTTCTACGAACTGGGAAATCATCAAGCTCCAAAATTTCAAGAGTACTCCATACTGAGCCAACTAAACACCCCCTACCTACCAACCTTTCTAAACAACTACATACCGAGCAAACTCTTTCAGCATCCTTTCTTTCACATATGTAGTACACAAAGACAAGCTTGGAAGTACTTCCTTGAGAAGCCTGGTCTTCCTTAATGTTCCCTTCTCAGTGTTTTCTTCTCTTCCAATATTTTCATTCAGCCAAATCACAGCTTCATCTATCATATTGTGGCTTAAGTAATATTCGAGTAGAATTCTTGGATCCAATTCTGGAGGTAGTGGATCTGGATTTAAAAAAAAAAAAAAAACCACTGGAATAACAGGTCTAAGACTGTGTCCTAATATTCAAAATCCTTGGTGAAGACTGGTATAAAATCTAATGTATGTAAATTATGAGAATTCATGAATTATTACAAAACAATTTAACAAAAAAATAAAAGAGGGGGACCATACTAAATACCAGCTCTCAAAAGTTTTCCTTCAAGAAGAATTCTTTGGCAGGTGTCAGGTGGCCAAAACTTCAGCCAGTCTAGCAGGACATCACAATATCCTCTGTAATCTTGAGATGTGTCAGATTTGGGAGATATTTCACCGCACATAGACTTCATGTCATGTGATGAACCAGTACCCATACAAGCAGCTATAGGATCATTCACCGTCCAGCCACTGAAATACAGAATACCAGAGTTAACTGAGAAATCAATAATGCAAGTAAACATTACTATAAAAAAGCTAAGAATTTGATAGCATTACTTATTCTCTCTATCTGTTTCCTTTCTTGTTTTTCTGGCTAGGTAGTGGTAATGTTGTAATGTGCCCCCATGAAAAAATTGAATTCTTGACAAATATACAAGCTCCCTCGCTGTTAGACATCCCCACACAAACAACCTGGCATCTTCATATGTATTAATATCCCAACAGTCAGCCACTCAGATACCCACCACCTAATATCCTATATCCAATTTGGTTAGGAATTCTACAGCCAAATAAGCAGATCTTACTTTGGTATAATAGTTGATTATCAGAAAAAACACAAACATGCATACACAATTAATATTCCAGAAAAATTGAGCTCTCCGGTTGCTAAGGGCAAAAAATCCAGACTAGTAGTTTAAACCCACAGATTCTTTCCTTCATTTAGTAAAAGATAGAATTATTTTTAGGCTTTATGTAATCCTTCTACTAACACAGAAATATACTTAAAAACAGCAAAAATTATTTAATTTATTTTCATTATCAAACTAGTTTATTATAATACTAAATTACCTGCAAGGAAGAAGAGATTCCTTAGTCTTCACAAATGATGAACATGGATAACTCTCCTGCAGCTGATGGAAGAAACTCAGTATTTCCTTCTGATCATTACTGAAGACAGACAGTTTGGATAACTCCTCCAAGATGTAAGCACGCAAGCTAGTCACATTGGTATACAAAGCAAACTCCCACAATTTTTCAGCAGCATTAAATCCCTGTTGTAAAAAGTTAGAATAGAAATTTTTTTTTTTAAAAAATGAACAAAACATTTTGAGATGCAAGCAAAGTATCTTTTGTGGAAATGCTCCATGCATAATTTCAGCTTTCAAACTGCCCTGTAGTTTGACCTTACCCAGCATCTTCAAAGCTGTGAAGTCAGTGTAGCGTAGCAAAGCTCTGATTGAGAAATGAAACAGCTCACCATTTTCCACTTAGCTAACTCGTTAAACTCTTGGAGCAGGGGGTTAACGCTGAACAACTAATGGATGCAAAATCTCAAAACAAACAAAACAGGACTTTCACTGGTTAGAAAGCATTTTTTTGTTCTTTTTCCTTCCTTTTTTAGAACAAAAAAATCCTAACAAACCCACCTCATTGCATCAAACATTCATATTAAAAAAACAACAATACTGATTATTCTTACCAAATTTAAAATCAATGTCAGGGCATCTTCAAACTTTTTGTTTTCCAGATATGCCAGAGCTCGTCGGAGGACAGTGCAGACTATTTCTGAGAAATGCGCCTTTTCCGCCATGTTGTGTTCTCTCAGGTAAGTCTGCAGGTAAAGTAGCAGGTTTCTTTTCACAGCATCTTCTGCAGCATCCTCCGAAAAACAAAAGAGGAAAAAAAAAAAAAACATATGCCAAAGTTTATTTTTTAAAAATTCAAAATGTTCACCATGAAAGCTACCAAAACGCTTAGCTACGCATGATAAATAATAATTTATGTTAAGCTAAAAAAAAACAAAGAGAAAGCAAGCAATCCAAACTGGGTAGAAAACTTTACCATGTTTCCTATCGAAACATCTTGCACTGTCTGTGGGTTAATCGGTACATAGTAAAATTGGTCAACAACACTGTGTTTGAGATATAATTTAGCTTTTATATTGTGTAAGCAAAAACAAAACGTTAGACAGCATCCTCAAGACTTCCTCGGTGTAGCATAACAAGTTTCACCTGTCAAATTCAAGCCAACAAACACTGGATGGTTGGTCAATCTAGTGCTAAAGTGCAATAAAATGAGAAAAATATTTTAGTATTTCCATTTTTTTTTTTTTTTTTAATATTTAAAGCAATAATAACTGAATTTTATAAGCAATAAAAAAATTTTTTTATAGTCATGTAGACATTTGCAAATAATTCTGCTTCAAATCTTAAATATTTAAATCTTTTTTGTAGTCAGCCCTCATTTGGAGTATGCAGTTCAGGTTTAATGATTTTATCTTTCTGACGGGAAGAGAGCAAGTAAAGGCATTTTGCTACGTAGATTTATGAAAAGGAAGGTCTGAAAGCGGTTGACAAAAATTAAACTGCCCTGTCTTATATACGGGAATCAAAGAGAAACGTTAAAAAGTTTTTATTGCTTTCACGTATAAGAATCATAGTAGACTAAGCACTTATAGGTTCCCCCCAGCTTGCAGTTTAACGACACAGAAATCTGTACATTAAAAAAATACATTTATCTGAATAGAGGTGGAGAGTTACCACAAGTTGACAGTAATAATGAAAGATTCCTTACCACGAAACACATGGCTTCCCAGCGACTCTTGTTTTCTATGTATTCGTGCATCTGGATGGTGCCGACTTTCTCAGCGCGGAACGTGCTGCGTCTGCGCCCCGTCTGACTCATGCACAAACGAATCTCCGCAATGTACCGCAGAAGTGTCGCCACTGCAGTGTGAAAATCTTCCAGTTCACTGGTACTAGCACTACCAGCTGCAAGCACTTTTTCCGTGGCCACAGAATCTTCCAGAAGACCGTACAGGTAGCCCAGCGTGACCCCGAGTAGCTGATGGCCAAAAAACCTTGACTGCTGCTCTCTCATACTGTCCCTGATTCCACGCAGCAGCAAATCAAAGGCAGGCACCAGTTGGTTTAAATTTTCTGAATGAGTAGACAACGGCAGCCACAGATTTGAACTATCAAAATGCCCATTGAGCTTAGATGAATTCTTTTGTATTTTCCTGGAAAACACTGAAAACAGCACGAAATATCTTAATTGCACCACACAGCAAATAAGGGTGAAAGAAGATTGATTAAACAAGTTAAGTCCTTAATCAAAAAAGGGCAACACAACATTTGGTCAAACATCAGCCAAGGATAGCAAAACAACTACAATATACAGATCCTTTGGATGAAGAGGTATTGAGCAGTGGATAGTGTATTGGCCAACTATAACAGAGAATCAAACTCAATCTCTGTCAGAGAGCAACTCGGTTTGGTGAACCTCCCACAGCCTGGTTTGTTTCTCATTTTTCTGTACCAATCCATTGGTATAAGATCTTCCCCCAGTTAAACAGGAGTACTAGTAGGGAGCTTCCATTTCCTACTGAAGGCAAAGGTGCTATTCCACATATCTACAATAATTAAAAAAAAAAAAAAAAGACCCATCCACTTCCTATATTATTTAACCAACTCTGATATTTGTACAGTTTTAGCCGGGAGCAATAACCGTCAATTAAAGAAAAACCCTTGAAAAAATCCAGCTGTTTCTTTCATTGTTCTACTCTAATCCTTAAAGCCGCCACCATTAATATTGGTTGTGCATGTGAGACACGACACGAGGCTCCACCATCCTTATTCATAAAGAAACAAAAAAAAAAAAAAATCGCAGAGAGAAAAAACAAAAACACTACTCACTCTTTTGTCTGCTTTTCAAAAACATAGATATAGTATCTAGCTGGTGATTTTTTAATCCTAGTTCCAGGGCCCGAAGAGGAAGTGTGCGTTGACCCCAATTGTTCATCTGGCAGACTCCATCCACAAATCTTGCCCCTCCAAAAAGCATAACCTAAGAACATACAAAAACTTACTGGGTACATTACTCCCTTTATCAACCCTTGCCAACTCAGTACCATGTCTATTTATTAATGCCAACAATGCACAGAGTATCTAAAACCAAATTACGTGCAGTATTATGGAAAATAAAACCAGTTTTCCTGAACATTAACTATGCCAGAAATATTTTTCGGAGAGATTCTGGACCACATATTAAAACAAGCATCAGCAAAAAATTCATACTTGTGTGTCAAGATCAATCAAGTATGCATTTAACGACTAAGAACCATAAACAGGTTCGTGTTAGGTAGCCAAGCATACAACCCTGACCTGTCAATTTGGCCAACTCACCAAGTTTTACTGTTGTTAAAACCTTCAATCTAACTGAACAATTGTCCAACAAAGGAATTTCTTTCTCTATTCATATAATAAACATTTGTGTAAAACAAACATGAAAGATATAGAAAATGGCAGTGTGAAAAAAAAACTTGCATCAACCGGTATATTCTGGAATTTTCCATTGTGTTCTAGATCAGGGTTTCTCAAACGTTTTTGGCCTATGCCCCCCCCCCCCCATTTAAACCACTTGTACCACTGTTCCCCTCTTAAGTCTAAATAAGAAAAATAAAAAAATGTGGCACGACGTGTAAATGGGGCCTGCCAAACTTCGATGTACTTTATGTACATGCACTGTGGTTGATTCAAGGTCCAGGAAGGTTGTCTGTTACCACGAAAATATTACTCATAGTAACTAATAAGAAATCAGCCAAAGAACGAACAGGGGGGGGTCTACTATTATTAACTGTCAATTATTTTGAAAATGTGCGAATATTTATAATAGAATGAAAGTCAGTCTTACACCTGATAATGACAGTGAAAATTCGTGTAGCCCACTAAAAGGGCCATGTGGTTCACTTTGAGAAACTGTTCTGGATGATTCCTGATCTTTCTGTTATGTGTTCCAGAAACTGTCAGAACTTTCCTTTCAATCCAGAAAAATTCTGGAGATTTCCAGAAATTTCTCCACACCATGCATAGAAACAGCCATTCATGCATCAGCATCTACATTCTATGGGTGAAGTAACTTTTCTGCAAAAGATGTTAATCCTGAATTGGGAAAATGTACGGAAATTGTTTTAAGTGATTGTGATTGACAGCAGATTCCTACGATTGTTGAAATGGGCCCGAAACGTTCAGTGTCTTCCAGTAAGAACGATTGGCAGGATTAGCGGAATGATTAAGAAAACTGGACACTTTTCTCCTAAGAAATTACACGGATCAACAAAAAAAAACTGCCACAAGGAAAGAAGGGGTTTCGCAAGGCTTCAAGAGAAGAGGTGGTTTGCTTTAAGTGGTACATCAGCTGGAGAATTAGAGAAAAGTACTGCTGAGATATTGGATAGATCGGTCAGAAGATGTCGGGTAAGAATCAAATCATATATGACAACCCTAACCACACCACAGGACTTCCTGTCACACAAAGAGGAGAGAAAGACTTCAATCTTGTAAAAAAAATTTAAAAAAAAATATCAAATTTGGCAAGAAGAAGATTGGAGCAAGAATGATATTTTTACTCAGTCTTTTCAGTAATTGTGGATCTTCGAGAGTAAGAAAACCGGGTAAAAGATTTAAATCTACTTTATCAACCCGGAAGCATTCGGAAAGCGATCACTTCTGGGCCTATTTCTCTGCTAATGGTAAAGGCAGTTTGGTAAGTCTATCAAAAGGACATCGGTGAATAGAAATTGGTATTTAAAAAAATCAAACTTCGTAGACCCTGCTAAGAAGCTTCGTCTTGACGGTAACTTTTGTTGTTTGTTTTTTTACAAAGTCAGCCGCCCTGTCTCGCACAAAAGAAAGTCCTCTCTTTTTTTCAAGAACAATAAGATTTATCAGTTTGGAGACCAGCCCGCCTGGTTTAAATCCTACTGAGGACATACAAGCAGTGATGGGGTAATATACTGCACAAAAGGAAAGCATGCAAGGAAGGAAGGAAGGAAATGGCAAAAGTCAGTAAAGCAGCTTAGGAAAATAATTTCAATACACAAAACATTAGTTAAAACAATGCTGGGCAGAATGAAACTGGTCATCAGAAAACAAAGGTTACTGGTCAAAATGTTAACAATAAACAAGACTTTGTAATTCTAAATTCATTTTTGTTGCTATATTATAATTTTTTTTTAAAAAAAAAAACAGAGTTGTTATTATGTTTGTTAATAAATACTTGATAAAACCAAAACACTTAACTTGGCTTTAAGCCTTCATGTAAAATAAAAAAAACAAAAAAAATTTGAACAATACTGAGTGGGCTAAATTGATTGGCCAAGGTTATACACAAAGACAAGACCCAGGCGAGGATGACAGAGATCACGGCTGCTGATGACTGTAAAATTAACTTCCTAAGGTAAACTCGCACCAAGTGGCCAGAAAAGAATTCAAGTATAAAAAAAAAAAAAAATGGTAAGCCATGAGAGAAATCAGAAACCTATGCCATGAGACTACAGAGTTAGACTGATTCATTTGTTTAACTAGCATCTTATTTCACTTCTAACGACTACACTGTTTGTTTACCTTGTCGATGAACTCCTCTTCACCCAAATCGACAATCAATGAAAACATTCCATTTTCTGTGACAATCAGATGTGGGACACAAGGATTGTGTGACAATATTATGTGTTGACCACACTCCAATCTAAACAGAAACTTCATATTTATTATTTGAAAATTCATACATTTTCTAAAATAAAACTATGACAAACCAAAACCAAATTTTACCCACACATTTACTATATCAGTTCTAATTGCCATCTAGTTTTTAGATTAAAATGTAAAAATTTGACAGCTGTGGGTAATTGGTTATTTGGGCAAAACACTAAAATCAGAGTCCACTGAAAATAAAATCCAAACCTTCCTGCAATCAGCAACAAATGATGCAACACTGCGTAGGAAGTATATCAGGATATCTCCAAATAACAATACAAGTCAAGTAACAGTGAATGTACATGACAAACAATATATATATATATATATATATATGTGTGTGTGTAATGAAAGAATGAAAGGAAAATGATTAAAAACATTACTGAAGCAATTTTACTCTCAGGTGCTTTGTCAGCGGCGCAGAGGAAGAGAAAATTCACACAACACGAAGTGTCCAGCAAGCATCTTTGGCACCCTAACTATTCTACAGGCAAGATACACGATGCTTGCTGTGAGAATTTTCTTAAAAAAGTGTGAACACTTGGGGAAAAAATTGGTGTTGTAGCAGAAAGACCCATTATGATAAAAGCACAACACAAGTATCCCTTAAGAGCATTGAGATCAGCAATGTGAAAATCACAAAGCAATACCATACAAACAATAGAAACAGAAAGCACACGCACAGACAGAGGTGGTGGGGGGGGTCAAACAACAAACAGTCTGTGCATCACTGATGCTGATACTTCAATGGTGAAGTAGATTACAACTCATTTAAAATGAAAATGGCTAATTGTCAATTAATATCTGTAAATGCAATGATCAAAAGTTAAGCTCTTTGAAGGGTTGCTGAAATATTCCTAGAGGAGGGGTTTCTAATAGCTTTCTGGTGGGAGGGCTAAAGTGGAGGAATGGTTCATTTTTTCCCTCCCACTCTCCAAACCCTGATACAAAATTGTTTAGCACTTCTGTTCAAGCATTTCTATTTCTACGAGGCATTTTAAGCTAGTTCAAAGCCAGCCATACCATCACTGATGCACACAGGGCAAAAGTTTAACAACAGATCTTATTGAATGACAGGGACGGTTTTGGTTCCTAATCTATTTTTAAAAAATCGGTCGACCAGAGGAGACTTCCAGGTTGTTTCCCCCCTCCCCCAATCTGGAAACAAGTCTGTTTAAAAATGCAGCAGCTCCTCTGCCTAAAGTTTACATACTTACTAAACAAAAGAAAGTTAGGTAAACTAACTGGCTAACAGAACTTAATGGCTACATATTCATCTTTTCCTTTTCTTCACACCACCGTCTAAAAACTTTCAACTGATCTGCCCTTAATTCAGAATTTGCCATCACCAGAGAACTAATACGCGGTACAGTGGCTTTCAGCCGGTTTTGACCAAAATCCTTCAAAAGCTTTTCTCCTCAGTAAACACTGGTCTACTGGGAGATTTTGTGTCATAGATTAGTTTTGGATTTCTTTAAAATGTGTTTTTTAATATTTCTAAAAGAATATAATTTAGTAATAATCTGGTAGCTGGTTCTTTCTCATCCAGGCTAAATATGGATATCAAGACAATCATTTCAAATCTCTGTTTTTTACACACATTAACTTCTATAGCATAGACAATTAGATTAACCTTTCTCTTTCAAAAATTCTTAAAAATAATTTCTTCCCTGTTGTGTCACAACCTGGTGTAAAGTTCAGTAGAAAACACCTTGTAGACATGGGGACTGCAAAAGACAGACACTAACCACTTTGCAGACAAAATTAAGGTTACATGTGGTATTTATTTTGGAGAGATTGAAGATGGATAATGAGGCAGATGAGTGAGAAAGACAGAAAAATGTAGATGTTAAAGAAATAAGCAAGAGTTAAAGTGCATGAGTAAGATTAGAAATGTGTAAGAGGTAGGCAGGCATACAAGAGAGAAAAGATGATGTGAAAAAAAGACCAGGTAGATGAACTTAAGTTTATATATGAATGAGAGAAAGCAAGATGAGTAATCAGAAATACATACTTGACTTGCTATATTTGAAGAGATTCAATTGTAAATTTGATCGTTATCAAAATCAGTTAAATTACTACTCTTGTATTCCATCACAAACAGTAGCTAGTGATGTGATTTTCCATACCACACAATCCTGTGTGATTTCCTTCCAATACCACTATGAGTCATAGTAAGTCTGCCTCACTGAAATTAAAGTTTAATCTTGAGGGCTTGCACTACAACCAACCTAGGTAAGACATCCATCACAAAGATTAACCTGTCTGGTCAGCAGGATTAACATCCCACATCACCACCTCAGACACTGTAAACTGCAGATATCTCAGTCTCCTTAAGCATCTCTACCTGGACAAAATTTCATAATAGATGATGATTAACTGAAATAATAGTGTAGAGCAGGAACAAAGACATCACCTACTAATGATGAAATGTCATCTCAGTTTTCTTTCCCAAAAAAATATCAAACATTTTTTCCCCCTTCAGATTTAAAAAAGAAAACAAAAAAAAAAAAAACTTTAGCTAGTGGGAAAATCTTTCCTATAATTACTACTTTCTAAACAGAGCAATGCAGATATATTAATATAAAAACCTAACTTATTTACTTAAATAATCATAGTAGTACTTCTCTCTCTAAAAGAAAGTATGCATTAAGACAAAACCTGCATACCTGTCCAGTAAAGTTTTCCCTGTCTGGATATCCCACCACCACAACACTGTGCCACCTGGATCATTTACAGCTTTAAACACAACAGCTACCCACCTGGCTGACACAGTAACATCTACAGCATTGTAATGCAGTAGAAACGTGGGCAGTCTCTCCTGAGAGATAAGATTACTGAATTTCACCAACACAGAGCTGCCATCGTGGAGTCCAGACACACGTTTTTTTGAGCTCTGCAGAGAGCAAAACCCAGAGAACAAGTGCTCCATTGCAGTTTTCCCAACCTTGGAAAATGACGTGGGTGATTTGAGACTACTGTCATCTTTATCAGAGTCATCAGCTGCGGACGTGTCTGGGGAAAGTGTTCTCAACATTGTTGGGAACGCCTTCACGTAATCTTTTAATGGTATGGAAACAGCCATCAAACCATCGGTAACCACAAACAAAGTCAGACATGTTGATAACGCCCATATTTTTATCTTGCCACAGACAGGACTGATGTACTGCAGATCAAGTTCAGCCACGCAACCAGTTCCGAGCTCATTGATATCTGGTAATTCACAAGTCAAGAAATGACTTCTTTAATTCAAAGTGGCATTTAAAAACCTAACCTTTAAATGCAATAAAAGAAACAGTACAAAAGGTTTAAGCTGATATAAGAATCAGTTTCTTTTAGAGGGGAGCCTTGCAGTTGTTCAACTTATAAAAAAGCCCACCCTTTGATACTATCTAAACAATTCATTTTTAAATGTTGTTAGCAGAATGTTCTGTGTATTCAATCTATTGTTAAAAAAATGTGCAGCCTACTATGCTACTTATAAAGTTTTAACTTAACCCTTGTTACTCCACAGAGTCTAAAATAACAAAAAAAAAAAAAACAATAACCCATTTGTTCCTAAACTTTTAAAACTTTAAATCTCTTAAACAATCCTTCAAAATGGAAAACTACAAGGTGTAATGTTGCTGAACGTCTTTAAAAATAAATTTATTTGTATTTACATGAAAAAAATGTCAACTTTCAGGTGCCTAGTCTCACCTAACCCCTACTCCGCTGTCCATCTTCTCTATCAAGAAGGCATTAATGATATCTGGCTACTGCTGAAGTAAAACCACCAACCAAAAGCAAAAAAACTGTCTGGTTCAGATTTCTTCATCTCACCAAAGCAAAAGGAAATAGTACCATTAGTGGAGTAAGTAATCTAGGAAAATCATTTATAAAATGTTAGAAAGAAAGCGAGAAAATTTGCTTAGCATGTCAGCCACCATTTGAATATCATTAGCTGCTCTTCAAAAAGAAAAAAAAATTCTCTTTATTTGTTCTTTCAGAATGATGTATAACAATTAAACAAGTAGAAGAGAGAGAGAGAGAGAGAGAGAAATGTACAATTTTATTTCAAATGCTAAAAAAAAAATAAATCTGTCAACATTTACTTTTTACCATTTTGTCATTTATCTAATGAATAGTTTTGGTATGAAAACCATTTTTCTGAACAAGAAAATATTAATGTAAATACACAGTATTTTCCAACAGTGTAATTTCAAAACTTCAGGGTGGTATTACTTAACAATTAGCTAGAGAGAAATAAATCAGTGATGTTCATGCATATTTTTTATTTATATATGGCCAAAGAAGGGTCAGAATAGAATATCAGATGACATACTTTTGCAGCCTTTTAGTAGATAGGGTTCATGAAGGAACATCCAGAAACTGTCTGGTACACTGCAAAAATGATGCTTTCTCTTTTGTAACTATTCCTTAATGCAACCCAGGTAAATGCAGGCAAGGAATTTTTAGCATTAGTTTTCAATGATTATAAGAACTTATTCTTGTAAACTCAGTAAATTTTTTTATGTAAGCTTGTCATTTATTCATTATTGAGGTACTTTACCAGACTTTAACTATTAATGCAAAACATTAGTCTACAAAACTCATATTTCTCAAAATGTACTGGAAAAAATTTTTTAGCTAAATGTAATGTTAAAAACAATTTTATCTGAAAACCAAATATTACATTCACAGTAAGATGCTTCTTTCAGATTCAAAGCTTTGAAAATTCTGAGTTCTTTCCCTTTGGTAATTATTATTTATAATAGAAAGGGTTAAGCAGCTTTAAGCTACTTAAAATATTTTAGCTGCATGTTATAAAAATGCACACGCACAACCACAATAAAAACATGGCATAGATAGATTATAATTACAGAGCTAATAAAGAATTTTTAAGTGAACAAAAGCTCATAGATAGCATAGCATCACAATAAAAATAGTGCTAAAAGGATACAAAGTTTGTGGCTGGCCCAATCAAGAACAAAATGGAATGAGGTGAATAAGTGGACACACAAACTAGTGTGCAATGGTTCACCAGCTACTTGTAACTTGAAGCTGTCTGTACATTGAAGGGAGTCATCTGTGACTCTCAACATCACTAAAGTGTTTCTGTTTATCAGCAAGGTGAGAGAGGTTTCAGTACAGGAGATAAACTCTGGACACTGTTCCAAAAAAACATCTGTAATTACAAAAAGAAAAAAAATTATAAAAAACAACAAATGAAATAAAAATGTACCTTTTTCTTCTTGCAAAATGTAGACCACTATAAGAAAATACATAGCTCTTTACTCCGTATATATATTTTTACTACTATATACATATAGGATCAGAATTTGTTTCTGCCTATCATTTTCATACAAAATATCTTGAAGATCTCTGGTTTTAAGAATCTCTGAAGAGCAAAAAGCAACACTTGGATCTATTCTAAAGCTAAAAATAGCTAAGCTAAAGAAAAAGAATCACATTCAAATGTGTGGAACAGATATTAATGCAGTTTATATGTAAGAACTGTGTTTCTGAATTCCAAGACGTGTTAGTCCAACATAAACAAGGAGTGCATATTATAATATCTGTTTAGATGTGAAACTTTGTTTTGTATTAACTGTTTGGTTCTAGCTAGACAGCCAGGACCAGTTTAGATTTCAAAATGATCAAATCTTTATTGACCAAACTCATTTTCCTTTTATTTCTGTAGTTTTGTCATTGCTTCAATCTCTGGTTCCTACTGATCCTTATATAAACTTGAAAACTTCTGGATCTAAATGTGTAATTTATGCATTAAAAGGTTTGGGTTTTTCTCTTTAGCTGGTATACACTTCAGAGTGGCAGCTAAGAAACATCTCTTGAAACCATAGTGTGGCAGCAAGACAAAGAAATAGGCCAAGACTTCAGGAAGTGGACTGATGAGCAGTGAGAGAATTTCCTCTTTACTGATGAGTCTGTCTGGCATCAAAAAAAACAAAGTGGGTTCTGAAGAGAAAAGTAGAAACTCCACTCTAATAAAAGAATTCTCACTCTCAAGTTTGGAGCTGGAAAAATCCATGTTCGAGTATGTGTCAGTTATGGTATAAATAAAAATTTAAAGATAATCAGGATAAGGTGGAAAATAAGTCTATCATGGAATTCTTGCTCATCATGCTGTCTCCTCCCAGAAGAAAATGATGGGCAAGGAAGCTGCATAAACCAAAAAGGCAATGATCAAAGCACACAACCCCATCAAGAAGAATCTGAGACTACTAGTTCACAAGAGTGAGTGAAAAATGATGGGGCTGACACCAATGAGCAACTTGGAGAACCTTGGTACAGAACAAGTGAAAGACTTCTTAGTTTGGTAACCATCAGAAAGATTACTGAGACAATGGCGAGTGCACTTCACAATAAAAGGTACATCAACACTTAATTTCTAATGTACTTGTTGCTTACCTTTTCAGTTTTCATGCTACGTGTTTATTGTGCACTATTAATAAATTTCTACTTGTTGCAAAAATACAATTTATATATTATCAATTAACTACTTGTTTTAAGTAACTGAAAGATTTTAAAATATTTTTTTTTGGTGAGAACTTAACATAAGAGCACATTTCTTAAAGTGGTCACTGTAATACCAGAACAGTATGATCTTTATTGAGCACGTGTACTTAAGGGTTAACTTTGAATCATTGAGATTATTAGTCATCTGCCAGTATAGGATGCAGCTACATTAAATGCTCTCAAAACCTTTTTAGATTAGATTTAAAGAATGTTCATCACTAGCAGTATCCAGAAGAATTTTGTTCATTATTTTGAGTAGTTAAAATTACCAACTACACTTCAAATGATGCAAGTTATACTTCTCACTGAACCAAAGTGGATATGTAAACACTAATCCCTCACCCAAGCTGTTTTTTTTTTTTTTTTAGTTTTTTTAGAAAATACAGGGTTCTTCTGTTGTAAAACAAAAAATATCCAAGTTTTAAAATCATTTTTAAAACAAATTTGGCCATTTCAAATCCAAAACTTGTATAGTAGCACAAAAAGAAAAAAACAATATTGCTCTACACTGACACTCTGGGCCTGAAGGGCTGTTGTTTTCAATCCTCATCTTTGACATAGTCATTGAAGGAGCACAGTGCTGCAGTTGTCTGCAAGGAGTATTCAAAATCCTGCACTCTACTAAAGCTCTTCATTTTTAGATGTAGCTCACATAGTTGAATGGTGGAGAGCGAGAAGAAACCACATCAGGAAGGTTCACCAAACCAAACTGTTCCCACAGAAAGAAAACTCAAACCCTTTAAGCATAGCAGTTAAGTAAACCACTCACAAAAATACCATGCTGCTCTATTCCACACTACATACAAGTTTTAATTTGTAAAAATCTATTTGAATAATTTTCCTAAAACTGTGACTTTTAGTTTGTTTTTCCTTCTTCTCTGGTTAATGATGATAATCCTGTGGTTTATAGAAATAAAATAAATAAAGACTCATTTATGGTTGTTTTTTTTCCTCAGTCTGAACTATGCTATATGTATAAGGATACAGACCTTTAGAAGCCAACACCGACTCTAGGCAAGCTTTATCCACAGTGAAGCAGTTATTTTCTTTCTCCACAGAATAGAGAAATAGATCACCTTTACAATCAAACATCCAGAACAGAGCTTCGCCAATATTATCACACCATGCCCCCCTGAAGAAGAGAGAGAGAGAGAAAAAAATATGATTACTATTGTTCATTTATTTTTGTAAAATTATTTAAAGTCCCCAAGATCATCATCTTGTCAAACACCTTAGTCAGGGTTTAAGGACATCTCACAAAAGTAGCAAATTATGGCTGAGGCTCTTGATCAAAGTCCAAACCATTAAGAAATACCTGAAAAAAAAAAACATCACTGCATGTACCCAAAATGTCCTACCAAAACTCTTCATTTTTATATGTGGGAAGAAACTCAAGAGGCTACTGAAGAGCAACAAGAGGAAACGATGCCAAGAAAGTACACCAAACTGAGCTATCTCAACTGGAGTCCCTTAACCACTAGACCACTGGGTATGCAAAGTCATCATGATAAAAAATTGCCTCAGCTTTCAGAAAACTTTCAGAATAGTGGCAGTCTGAGTGCTATGTTTAAAAAAACAAAAAAAAAGTCAGAGTAAAATAGTAACGAGTTCTTCCTTCTACTGTGATTATATTTTACATAATTTTACCAACTGAAAACCTTATGAATGGCAATAGGGTGGGTGAACTATAGAGGACGAGAAAGAATAGTCGCCAGTATAAAGTAGTACTAGAAATAATCATTGATGACCTGGCTCCAGACTGCCTTATGCAGAGCAGTTTACCTACATGGGCTTTACATAATAAGTCTGGCAGCCCCTTTACATTCCTGAACCGCACTAAATTTAAACTTATTGCATTATGCAACCGAGTTCAAGTTCTTTTAAAGTTGATAAGAATACATGGGCTTTATCATAGGTTTTATCAGAACTGAATTAAATAGATATTAGAATAACTACTTTATAAGAGTCAACCATATTTATAGTATCTCCCCCCCCCCCCCCCCCCAGGGGTCTGGGTTGAATTCTCCAGCCAGACAAAAATCCAGATATTTCGATAATGAAACGCTACCCCTGGAAGAGAAAGGGGGGAGTAGCATTAAAACCACCGTTTTTTAGAAAGAAACTAATGAAATCTCAGCAGAGATATCGGGTGAACCCAGCTCAATGTTCGGACCTGGCAACACCGTGGAGCGTTTGCTTCTCCTCTTCTCCATTCGCCAAGTCCACAAACGCCAAGTCCCCGTCCTCATAAAGTAACCCGACAAGTTGTTTTTGTAAAAAGCAAAATGTCTCTTTCAATTCTCTGGTCGATATTCGACTCGGGAAGGAACATATTTTGCATTTCAGACTGCCGAGTTTACTATTTCGTTCACGTAAATCTTTTTCCGCCATCTTGAACAAATCACATGACTCTCTCTCTCTCTACCCCCCTCCCTTCCTCCCGGGAGCATCTTGTAATTTTTTGCGTCGGGAGCGGTCCGTGTTTACCTTTTGATTAACTGTTACATTTAGTATCGCGAGTCGAAATCCCAGAATATCGCCCGGCACTAACTTGGTCGGCGCAGCAGCCTGTAATCGGGGAAAAAGGTGGTGGTGTGAGGGAGGGAGGAAACAGACAGGTAGATCAGCAAACTAACTGTGAAAACAGCTAATTAATCTCACCTTGCTGATTTGAGGCGATGCCATTACTGACTTTAACCAATAACGGTATCAGTGGCATAACGATGTTAGGGTGGGGGGAGGGTAGACGGGTATATATATATATATTTTTTTTTTGAATTAACCTTCGTACTGTGAAGAAATCGCCAAATTAGAATTTTCGGGGCTGTCGGATATTTTTGCCCCGGTGCTGTTATTTGAGGCGATTTCTGAGTAGTAGAAGAAATTCCTCGTTACGCAAGTTACTGTAGGGGGGGTCTTGCGTTGTTGATCTTTGGCCCCGAACGCCACAAAGACTAACTGTTCGCTTCATCCCACACAATGGAGATCAAAAAGAGTAACAAGAGAGGAGAGAAATTGGGCAATCAGGGGGTACCTGTGCTCCAAAAAAGATAACGAGATTTGGCGAAAGGGCAGTAAGAGAGATGGCCTTCAATGCTGTGCTAGTCTCGGTACTACATTGGAGTTTGAAAATCAAGAAACCCGCTAACCACATCACCGTGCGTCTGAAGCACCTGAAATCGACTTTGCTAAATTTCGCAATACACCGCGGAAAAAGGCAACGTCATTTTTAGACAAACCGGCTCAGATCCTCGCACAGACAGTTGCTGGCGTGAATGGTGAGTGCTGATGATGCTCCCCGACTTAGAGAATGCGAAGCGCGGTCTAATATACCATCGACGAACCGCAGCACCTACAGGTTTTGACCTTCCCAGAGGAGTTCACCAACACTACTAGGCCCAGTCCAGAACCATTCATAATTTTTGACAACGGACCTGAAAATCACAACAGCGTCACTGCTTTTGCAACAGCAGATCACTCACGCTCTTCGTGGGCAGGAATCTGGCCATGGCTCCGAAATTGCTCGCCAAGAAAGGTACGGAGGCAGACAACGCATTCAAAAATTTATTCCGATGGTTAATGTATGATTACGAGCAGTTGTTGACACTTTGTCTCTCATAGAACTGCAACCATGGTGGCTGTCGAACTTGCTGCCAACGTAGAAATATGCTTAACGGAACTCGCTTCGAGATTTGAATCACTTTCGTTGGCTAGTGATGGAGGAACCAATGTGCCAGGTATTTGTGCGTGGAGTTGGTGCTGATTTCAGCAACACAGGAGAAATGTTCGGTCTTCAAGCAATGACGTCCACTTCCCACGGGAGAGGATGTGTTTCAAGAATTAAGGATGTTAACGACGAAACTTAATCTTAGTTCTGAAAAGCTTCATGGTGAGTCAACAGATGGCGCACCTGCAATAATTGGGAGTAAGACAGGCTTGATATCTGAAATCAGATCGGAATGAGCTTTCACGAACTCGGGCGCTGAACTACCGCCAGTTTCAGAAATTTCTTGAAGTGCTTACTATTGTGAGGTCCGTTGGTTGTGCAAAGGGAAAAAAATGGTAGAACGATTTTATAACTCGAGAAGCTAGATTTTCACTTTGATGGACGTGATAGGGGCGTTTACACCAGGGCCAAACGATGACGAATGGGCGCGTGATCTTGCTTTTCTTGAGGGGTTTTACTTCCAATCTTAATGAGTTAAACTCCGAAACTACAAGGTGAAGGCCAGCTGGTTCATCAGTTGTACAATCATGTCAAAGCGTTTCAAAACAAAATTCAGTTATCGGAAAGGCAACGTTAGGAAGGGCAACACTTTTCACCTCCCTGCATTGGCAGGCAAGTCACGGAAAATCTGATTGTACAGGTGTGGGGGGCCCTGAATCTGCCGTTACGCTGTCCGGATCGCTCCGAAAACGCCGGCCACGCCAGCCATGGGTAAGGATATGAAATGAGCGCCAGTAGTTCTCGGAGCTGCCGCTGTGTTTGGGTGGCGCCACCGCTTCGCCCGTCGTCATTTTGAGACAGCGACCTCTGTAAACAAGTGTCTCTGCGTGATACTTGTGACTTATACTGCATATTTAGCCATAGTTATCTCTAAACAATGTCTTAAAAGCCTGCATGAATACGTGATATGGTAATGAACGATACTAAAGATAATGATAGTAATGGTGATTATTACGATGACAGTAGTAAGGTAAAGGGAAAAAAAATTTATTGACAGGGTGATCATCATTACAGAGGAACTGATTCGAGAGATGGAGCAGAAGAACTTCCTATCGGAGCATCACATTATGTCTGTGTACGAAATTCAAGAATTATTCCTGAAAGGAAGACCAAAACATTTAAAACAACTCAAGCTTCATGATGTTTCAAGCTTACCTATACAACCTCGATGACAGAGTCTGACGGGCCCCAACCTTCATCTTCTGGAGTCTGTGTCTCTACACCAGTACATACCTCAACTTCCACCTCAGACTCTGATATTCCTGATGATGTTTCATCTATATCTTCATCTGGTAATATGGAATTAGTGAAAATAGACCCAGAAAGCCTTCCTTTTGAAGCGGAACAATGGAAGAGTGATAGGTGGGTTAATAAAAACATTTTGTTCTTTATTTTTCAATGTTTTTTGTTTTTTGGGTAAGCGACTCCAAATCCGGCTACCTTCAGATCCAGAGCGAGCAGGATTTGGGATCCAACGCATGAACTTTTTTTGCTAATGAACCGCTATTGCTGAACAAAGAAATCAATGATGGATTTCAAAAGTTCATGTCACAAGAAGCAAATCTACATATTTTCTCTTCTCACCATTTGATACCAATGTTAGCCTGGCTCCCGAAGAATTACAGATGGATTTGACAGGATCAAGGCTGACAGACTGTTACCTCCAAAATATAATTTAAGAGCCATTTACAGCATTTCTCCAAACACTGACATTCTGGTGAAGAAAGGGCAGGCCCAAGTTTTACATTAACACGAGGTTTTGTAAGAAAATTTCCATTTCTTTCTAATGGTAATATCTCAATTGTATCGTGTTAACAATAAGTCAATCATGAGTTTTCAATTGTAATTTTCTTAATAAACAGTTTTAGAAATTTCCGCTGTTACTTTTTTATGATAATTGTATATATATATATATGATTCAGCCCGTAGCCATGCTATAAAGATTCCATCCGGTTCGTAGGCCCATTCCCTGGTGTAAGATTTCATTAACTTCTTTGTGTAAACGTCATCAATTCTTTTCAGTCGTTCTCTAAGATTATGAGTGCTGTTTGAGGTCACTTCTGCCACAGGACGGTTTTAATCTAAATATTGAGATCATCTAGTATAATCCTCTCTCTCTCTCTCCTCTCTCACTCCTCTCTCCTCTCTCTCTCTCGCTCTTTTATAAAGAAGAGCTAAGGAAAAAATGTTGGGCTTCATCTCTCCTCTCTCTCTCCTCTCCTCTCTCTCGTCTCTCTCTCTCTCTCTCTCTTCTTATTAAAGAAAAGCTAAGGAAAAATGTTGGACTTCATCTCTCTCTCATCTCTCTCTCCTCTCTCTCTCTCCTCTCTCTCTCTCTCTCTCCATTCCCCCCACTCTCTCTCCTCTCTCCTCCTCTCTCCTTCTCCTCCCTCTCTCCATCTCTCTCTCCCTCTCCTCTCCCATCTCTCCTCTCTACTGATGTCATCTCTTTCTCTCCTCTCTCCATCCCCCCTCTCTCTCTCCTCTCTCTCTCTAATCCTCTCTCTCTCTCTCTCTCCATCTCTCTCTGTACTGATGTCATCTCTCTCCCTCTCTCTCTCTCTCTCTCTCTCTCTCTCATTAAAGAAAAGTAAGAAAAAAATGTTGGGGGGCGTTCGCTATGTGAAAGTCAGCCTCGCTGAAGCGATTTCAGTGGACTGACAAGAGTCGAATCCGCCAGCCGGCCTCAGTTTCACGACATGATCGATTTCCAGACGTCGCGAGGAGCGGCCTTTGAAACCAAGGCCGTTGAAGGTCAGCAGCTAGACCCTAAAAACAACAACAAAGTCGCGAGAGGTGCGACTCCGTTCGACTGTTAGTTAAACGTAACCACCGTACACCTGCAATGCCAATGAACTTGGATAATGAAGCCGGTGTAAAAGTAACAATGACGCGGATGTTGTATTAAAGGGGGCGTAAATTCACGTGAATGGGGTATTACTTATATTGGCTGCACATCCGGATGCTCTTATTTATTGTTTTTTTATTGCCCACAGTTTCTTGGAAGGAACTTTCAGCCTTCGCTGTATGCAAATGATAAGGGGCTTGATTTGGTGCTGAAACGTACGTGATACAGATCATTCGATCGTCCGGGGCGGCCCCGTTTAGGACACTGAACTTCTTAAAGGGCTGTTTGTTTTAATTTATCGTGAAGACAGAGTTACCTAAAACACCAGAGACCAGCCGACCGGCATACATCGCTCTGGGTGACACCTTTCATCTGCTGAAGACCGAAGAGAGCTTGGTAGCGGGCTATTTCTAAATCAGTCTGTCTTCACCAAAACAGCAACCGGTAGACTTCACAGCCGAAGAAGACCAAGAATAAAGGGAGCGAACTATGGAGTTACCTTCGGTCGCCATTTGAATCCGAAACCAAATTCTGCCCACTTTTCCTATCATTTGTTTCGTTCTTCGCACATCTACGTGAACGAACCTCTCCCCCCCTTTTTTTTGGACTCCTTTCATTTAATTCACTGATTCGGTACACAACTAACCATTATTATTATTTTATTAATAATATTATGGGTTATTTTCTCTCCTCTCCTCCGCTCCATTTTCGCATTCAAAGTTGTGTATTGTACTAATGGGAAAAGTCATCCATCCGGTCGCATTCAGTATGTATCGAACAATCTCACAGCTGAGGCCGGATTACGTTCCAGTCAGTTCCATAACAATGGTCGTTCACCGGGTTGGAGCAGTTAGAATTTAAGGCGGCCGTCTGTCCTACGCTCTCTGAACCCGCTTTCCATCTTCCGATAATTTAGACAAACTTCCCACAATTCAGCGCTACGAAAACTTCCGGTAGATTGCTGACCATCTCTAATTGTTTCCACGTTGGGAACTCGCTAATAAGGTGCAGCATTTTAGGATACAGGGCAGCACACACATTAAAAGCAATAATGGCGGGGCATTTTAAGATAACGAAAAGTGAGAAATGGTTTTTTTTAATTCTGAGATCGGGTTAGTGAATATCTGAATAGGATTTACAGGGAAATGTTTCTGGGAGAAGCAACCACAGGGCAGGACCGAAATAAAACGGTGGGACAACCAAACCTAGAGCATCTCCTCTTTGATGGGCGCAAGTTTGAACTCTTTGTTAATAATCAACTTCGAAGGCAGACCGGGAAATGGTATAACAGTCAGTGTACAACAGCTACAGTGAAGCGTTAGAGTAGGCAAATACGAGTGTGGATCTGCATATCAGCCAGGTGTGTTTGAGATTTGCATAAACCCAAAGGTATACTCACTGCCGAAAAGTATAGCCAGGTTCTCATCTATCATGAGCAGGGGGAGGTGTGTGTTCATCTTCCAACTTGAC
>JACATO010000519.1:50000-85018 GCA_018389105.1 Nautilus pompilius | reverse complement strand
ATCGCTCATAAAACTGTGAAAAACTATTAACATAACAGCATAATTCAATTGATTCTCCATGTATTCCTCCCATAGTATTAATTTCACTGGTCAACAAGTATTTGTCATCAAGCATATGTCAAGGTGTACTTAGCGTAGTTTTTAATGCTGATTTCAAATATACAATTAGTTTTTGACATCACGTACAGTTTTCAAGATGAGAAAGTTTTTTTGGTTTTAGCTCATGCATTATATAGAAATTCCATGTATGCATGTATTTCATTTACATCATGGAAACATACCTTTAAATAAACTACATTATTCATTGCTGCATAGTTCAGATGCAATATTTCATCATCTTAAATTAACCAATCAAGTTTGTCTGATGAAATAGGTATTTCAACAATCAAATTGTCTCCAGTGATAATTGGTCTGATGAAATATTTCATCATCTCAAATTCAATATAAGTATAATCGTTTGTATCTATTTCCTTACTTGTTTTTACCAGTTGTTCTTGACATTGTTAACAGTGTAGAAATCCTCCTGATGTGTTTTGTTATGTCTGTGGATAATTTATTGTGAAAGCTAAAAAACGTACAATAACAACAGAGAATAAGAAGGTTATAAGCTATACTTTGACTGTCCTCTTGGCGATCAGGACAAGTTATGGGCACCACATTTTATCTGCTCAGCTTGCTCAAATGGCTTACGTGACTGGTTCAATAGAGGAAAAGTCCATGCCTTTTGCCATTCCAATGATATGGAGGGAGCCGAAAAGACCATTTTAATGACTGTTATTTTTGCAAAGTAATGTCACAGGATTTTTCTATGAAGAATAAACACAAAATTGTGTATGCCAATTTGGATTCTGCAATGAGACCTGTGCCTCACAATGGAAGTCTGCCATTCCAGTTCCACCAGATGATGGTATTGAAACATCAGGATGATGAATGCTGACTGCAGATGTGCTGACTACGATAGTGCTGCTGAGGAAGATTACGTGGCTGATGATAGAGCTTTGAACCTCAGAAATTTTCCCAAGGTGAACTGAATGACCTTGTCAGAGACCTATCCCTCTCAAAAGATAAAGCAGAACTGTTGGCATCAAGACTGAAGGAGAAGTATCTGCTAGAGCACGGTGTTCGTATCATACCAGCCAGGACTGTCTAGCGTCAAGAATGCACCTCTTGTAGATCCATGTAATGTCCTATTGCCTCCTTTGCACATAAAGCTTGGACTGATGAAACAGTTTTTAAAGACACTAGGGAAGAGAACTGCCAGAGGGTTTGAGTATATTGTAGAAAAGTTTCCCAAAATCACACAGGCGAAGTTGAAAGAGGGTATCTTTGTCGGACCCCAAATTAGAGAAATATTCAAAGATGTCAACTTCAAGACAACACTGGATGAACTGGAACTGCCTGCCTGGAATGCTATCAATTGGATCTGTGAGAATTTCTTGGGCAACAAGAAGGCAATGGACTACAAGGATGGCATCAAGAATCTTCTCAAATGTTACTCAGCAATGGGTTGTCGCATGTCACAGAAAGTTCACTTTTTGGACTCCCATCCGGATTTTTCGCAGATAACCTTGGAACAGTGTCTGATGAACATGGTGAAAGATTTCGCCAGGACATTAGTGCTATGGAAAAACGGTACCAAGGCTTCTGGAATGACAGTACGCTGGCTGACTACTGCTGGACACTTTTGTTCGTGATCAACCAGATCAGGAACACCGCAGGAAATCCAAATCACAATGTTTCTAAACTCGGTTGTTCTAACTTTGTCTGTTTGTCCTGTGTATTCACTCTTTGTAGAATGATAGTGATGATTCTTAACTCAATAAACTCATTTACTTTCTAAAAATAAATGTCCTTATTTATTACGTTAATGATTTCATATATACAAATATGTAAATATTTGCATGTATCTACTGAAAAACTGATACGTGCTGCATACAAATGGAGTGAAATTTTGAAATCAGCATGAAAAATTAGTCTAAAAAAGTTGGTTTGCATTCATAATGAGTATAATACATTTAATTTTGTTGACCAGTGTTTTTAACCATAAAACCACTGAGAATAATAAAGTATTTATTTTATATTTTTTAAGAAAATACAATTTTTGCAAACCCACATCCAACCAAAGCATATCACAAGGCTCATAGGTCGGTACCATTTTCATAGACTTTCAGTCTTTCATTGACTACCCAGTATTTACTGTTCCTCCCATGTCATATTTTTAAAACGGAAGAAAATGTCTGACCGATAATAGAATTGTGCTTATCACTCTGCCAGAAGAATCGCTTGGAAGAAGTCTGGCGGCAGTGAAAATGACGAAAAGCAAAGTGACTCACAGGAGGATGCAGAAAATGGAACGACAGATGTACAAGCCGCTGGCGAGAAATTTAAGAAAATTCGTACTAAGCTAAACTGGTAAAGATGGAACCTGTCGCGGAGGGGAGAATTCAACCTCCTTCTAAAGCAAGCAGGGGAAAGTTACTTATATTTATAGAATGCTGACTGAACTGTTTATGAGTCAGACTACACTGGGCACTATTGTTGACAAGGCTAATGATAAAGTAGAACGTGTTTACAGAGAAAAGCAATTATCTAAGAAATGAAGACAAACAAATATGTTGAAATCAAGCAGGATAAGGACCTGTCATGGCTACAGGATATCTAAAGGCAAATAATTTCGGTCTTGACCATCTGTGGAGAGAGAAACAAGTTCCGTAACTATTTTGATAGCAAAGCTGGGCATTATGCCGTTTCGAGGATCGGGCCTAAGTAAACTTATTGGGTTTGATGGCAAGAGAGGCCGACCAAATCGTCGCAAAAATGACAAATTCCCGCCTGTCCGCGTTCTCTTTTGAAGCCATGGAGAAAGAAAACGAAATCTCTCGGGCTTCTACAGTCCTGACGAATGGCTGGCTGTGAATAAACAGCTCGTCCCTTTCTGTGGCGATGTCCACTCAACCAATACGTTCTTTCCAAGCCAGACAAATGCTGGATCGAAATTTGCTGGACACGCGACTTTCACTCATTATATGCCCAGCAGGGGGACCGCTCCCACCAGAAGAATAGGGAACGGCGTGAATTGGCGCAGCAGACGACCTTGGGTTTTTTTTTTTCCTTCCAAGGCCGTCATTTTAAAGCAGCCAAAACACCGCCATAGACAGCGATTTTGCCAACTTCTCTCTCGCACGCACTACGAGCGGACGTCATTAAAGAGAGAGAGAGAGACACAGAGGGATGTGACGTCATTAAAGAGAGAGAGAGAGACACAGAGGGATGTGACGTCATTAAAGAGAGAGAGAGAGACACAGAGGGATGTGACGTCATTAAAGAGAGAAGAGAGAGACACAGAGGGATTGTGACGTCATTAAGAGAGGAGAGAGAGAGACACAGAGGGATTGTGACGTCATTAAAGAGAGAGAGAGAGAGACACAGGGGATGTGACGTCATTAAAGAGAGAGAGAAGAGAGACACAGAGGGATGTGACGTCATTAAAGAGAGAGAGAGAGACACAAGGGATGTGACGTCATTAAAGAGAGAGAGAGAGCGGAGACACAGAGGGATGTGACGTCATTAAAGAGAGAGAGAGAGACACAGAGGGATGTGACGTCATTAAAGAGAGAGAGACACAGAGGGATGTGACGTCATTGAAGAGAGAGAGACAGAGGGATATGACGTCATTACATTCCATCCGGAAAGACACGTCTGACTTAGTTAATTAATTACTGTCAGTAAAGGGGGTTAACTGATGTGCAATAAAATCTGGATTCGTCTTAAGCTGAAAGCGTGAGCAATTATATCAGGGATATTCTCAGTGGTGTCTTTACACTATCGGTCAGAAGAGATCGTTATTAATGATACGTGGATCGAAGATTGAGGTGCGTCAGAGATCACCGCCCGGCCGATTCGCTCTACCGAATACGTCAGGTATTAGCCGCTTGAGAAAATGGTTCTGATTCCACCACGAAATGACGGCGAGAAGACAAAGCGAAAAAGGACATTTCAGGTTTATTACTTCTATGATTAATAATAATCTCCAACTGTTTCTTTAATTAATGGCGAAATGGAGAAAAAAATCAAGCTTCCGTGTATAGTGTTAAAATAGCGATTAATGCAGGCTGAATTGCTATAAAGTAAATTTAAAGTTTAATTCTAATTTTACCTTTAATTAATTAATATTCAACTGACAAGTGCGTTTGAAACCAACTCGAGGCTTACGGCTATTTGCCGCACTGGAAGATTTTGCGCTGATGTCACCATTTATATGAAAGCCATCAGAATCCATTGCTCAATATAAAGTTTCTTACAGTGTCTGTTTTAGCCGGGTGGCGAAGCTCAACCATCATCAGGTAACCTTTTCGGTGGTAGTGTTTATGTGACGTTAAAAAGTACAAGTGCAATAATAATAATAATAATAAGAATTAAAACTTTAAAAGTTTCACTTTTATTGGTGCGGATTTTGGTGCTTTAGCAACGTTTTCGATCGATATCCCGAAAAGAAGAAACTGGGTAGAAATCAATGTAGGCGGGTGACGAAAATTCCCAATAGCCGAGCTTGAAGTCCCGACTGGCGGATAGACGTGACGGGAGCCCCCTTGATCTTCGTCTGAGAAGGTCACTAAGTCCTTCCTACTAATTCTCTTCAGGCTTTTCTACCGGTTAATAAATAATAAAAAAAACTGTGCATTCTTCCTAAACAGTAGGGTGGCACTGGATGATACCGTGCACTAGAAATAAAACAATGTGAGTACGTTTCTGTAAATACAATGGTGTCCAAAAGAAAGAAGTACCTTGATGGTATCGTGACTTTCTATGACAAAATGATCGACGGGAACCAACTACGACCGGATAACCGACTTCCGTCTCGTAGGGGAGTATTTGGATTTTGCTAATTTATTTCCCTTTTTTCTGAGGTTCGTCCCCAAAATGACCCGGGCTATCGATACGGTCGTCCAGACAGCGTCGGGAAGTTCTATGGCTGCCCCCGCTTCAGCCAGATGATGACCGTCCCGGTGGTGCGCACGCGGGGTCGCTACTCGACTGAAGTACATCAGAATCGCCCCTCGGACGTTTCTCAGTAGATGGTAATTCATGACCGTCACCGCCATCAGCTGGGTCTCCCTCCTACGACGAACTCTCTCTCGACTTCCGCGCGCAGCCACAGCGCTACTGAGGACTATCCTGTGACGCAACAACAACAACGGCAGCCTCGGTTTGGATTAGCTTCTACACGGGCACCGCGATCGTCATCTAATCCCGATCTAATTACGTCATCGTCATCCCTTCTTTCTTTTAAAAGCGATAATTTCCGCGAGAGATGGATAATTTTTGTTCCTGGAATGGCCAGGTTGGAATCATTCGCTTTAAAAAAGTGTCACAGATCCCTTAGAAAGCACGAACACGCGGAGTCATTGCTCACGTTATCTGCACATCTTGGAATCTCTTTGACTGTTATTTAAAAGTAATTAGAGGTTATCGCTGATTCCAGGGGGATCTCGTTTCGGTGGCAGCGTGACTTCTTGCTTCAGCCTGACCTATGTCAGTTATGCGGCCTGGAATCACAGGAGATGGGGGGGACGGAAACAAACGAGTTTTACTTTACCTAATTTACTGTTACTCTTGGGTTGGTAACTTACAAATAAGCTTTCCACCCCCCCCACCACCAACACCATTCTTATTTTCGAACGAATCTGTATTTCTATTTTATTTATTTATTTTTTTTACAGCTGTGTGTTTGTTGCCTGACTGAAAGATTCCTTAGACCTTTTATGCCGAAGAGAGGTGAAGAGAGATGAAGAGAGAGAGAGAGATGAAGAGAGATGAAGAGAGAGAGAGGTGAAGAGAGATGAAGAGAGAGAGAGGTGAAGAGAGATGAAGAGAGATGAAGAGAGAGAAGAGGGTGAGAGAGATGAAGAGAGAGAGAGGTGAAGAGAGATGAAGAGAGAGAGAGGTGAAGAGAGATGAAGAGAGATGAAGAGAGAGAGAGGAGAGGTGAAGAGAGATGATGAAAGAGAGAGAGAGGTGAGGAGAGGTGAAGAGAGTTGAGAGAGAGGAGGAGTGAAGAGAGGTGAAGAGGAGAGAGAGGTGAAGAGAGAAGAGAGGTGAAGCGAGAGAGAGGTGAAGAGAGATGAAGAGAGAGAGAGGGGGTGGTGAAGAGAGAGTTCTACCCATTTTCCAGTGTAATATGTCACAGCTTTTAAAGAGTTTGACATACACGAAAGACTACAATGATTAAATAGGAAAATGGTATTCTGGAGAACTGTATTACTAACCCTGCTATTGTGACACGTGTGTAACTAAACAAACAAAACGATTGTCGTCATCTTTAGAGCTGCCTTATTATATAACCTAACCTATCTGCCACAGGTTTCAGTTAAAGAAAAGTTTGTTGTTCTTTTTTCCATTTCAATGTCAGTGGCATCTGCTGATGAGGATGGATTTCGCATGATAATTTACCGACAAAAAAGCCATCTTTGCAGAAAGACCCGAGAAATATCTCATGCCCTACATTTGTAATCAGACTCAGGCCAGATGAAACGAGATTCCCTTTTATAGCGTTCTTGACGCTATAACCACCGGTTATATACAATTAACTTTCTAGGTGCCATCGCGAGACCCTTCCCCACTTCACCTGGAGAAGGACCCCCCAGGTTTCGGTTTTTCGCTTAACACCTACACCTGGCCTGAGAGAGAGAGAAAAAACAACTGAGGCAATAAAAGGGTCTGATGATGTAGAGTAGAGAGGTGTTCCACACGGTCGATGTCTGTTGGTGTGTGTGTGTGTGTTGTGTGTGGAAGCGCCAGTTCTTTGGCGACCCTGTGCAGGAGAAGCATGGTATTCCTCCTGTTTTCTTACAAACCTCGTATATTCCTATGGAAATCGTGAGAAATACTCATAAAAGAGATTGAAAATAAAATTCAACATTTCACGCCAGAACCACCCATAAATATTCCTTAGGGCGTTTTCTCACTTATGAGAATGTCGACCGATGGATGCATCATCTGCAACATCCTTTCGGATGGTGTTATTCACGTTTATAACCGTTTTCCTGTTTATCTTTTACCATTCGTCATTTAGTGATCGAATTTTTTCCTAAAACAGTGACACTGATAGTAAGTCTACGTTATACGTGATGCTGATAACTTTTTTTACAAAAACTTTATTATTAATAAAAAAACAAAAGATATCGTATATTTTAATACATTTAAAACATCAAAGAATCCGGACAAGTCCTAAAAGCCTAATTGTTCTCTGCTTGTAGCTCAGAGCCAGGAAAGGATAAAGTTGTATATAATTGTGTGCAGTATAGGAAGTCGGATTTCTTTCTAACATTGGAGATATGAAAGCTGCTTGTTAATCGGAGGATAGCGGAGATCTGTAAAACCTCTGACTATGCAAGTACAGTACATGGAGGAATTCGATGTTAACTGGTTTCAGTTCTCAGTCCCAAAGGCGGGATGGGTCCCACGGTTGATGTCAGCAGATTTGAACCGTGCCATCTCCGACTCAGTATGTACGGAAAGATAAATGTTTTTTTTTTTTACAAAGAACGTAGTTTTCATGTGTTCTTGTATTTCTCCTGGCGCTCTTTAATCGCTTACACATCTGTACCCGTCACAATACATGATCGGATTCCTGCTGACCATCTTATTTATAGTTTGAAGATCGTTTATAAGAACGGTATAGAATAATGCAAAAGTTCATACGCTTTTCAGTCTGTGTAATGTAGGATCTGCTTTGTGTCGGAGACGAAATGGATACGGCCAAGACATTTGGAGTAATTTCGTCGATTTCATCGTGACGCATAGCTTATCTTTCCGGGAAGAACGCGACGCGCGCGCAGAGTTTGGACGACAGGAGATCTCTAATAAATGGGGAATGAAGGAAACGCGACTCGGACGGAGTCGAACTGACACTTGTTTAGGTTCGCGCAATACTTGGATGCGAATGTATTCTATTTGAAACAAACAAACAATCGATTCCATAACACGATTCCAGCTAGGGGACCGCTCATTATCACTAAAAAAAAAATGTATGATTAATATAAATACGTGTGATATCACGATGGGACTCTCTATGTAATCAACGTTTTGAGGAAGTTATAATAGTTTGTTTTTTTTTTAATAATACAGGACAGCTTTAAGTATTAAACCGCTTAAAGCGTGTAGCCGACACCAGGCGATATTATACCCCCCCCACACACTAATTAGTTGTTTTTTTCTGCTTTAGAAACTTTCGTTTGCTTCCCGATCCATTTAAAAAATATATATATATACAAAAACCGGCTTGACGACAACCCCAAGTTTGTAGACAGCGAAGACCGGGTTCCGTCCAGGGCTCTCTCTTTAATGACTGCCCCGGCAGGGAGCCGAAAACTCGGGTGGACCCGGTTGTCTTTAAGTCGAAGCCGTTGAAGGCTGAAGTGAGTGTGACCCTCTCGAGACGAGCGGAAGGCTCGGTCTTTGCCTGAAATGGATTGTGAAATCTAGTTAGAGGGGCGGCAGATAGAGGTCGCAGTGGCAAGCACCTGGCAGGACCATCTCTTTAACAGTTAAGTCGCTGGCGCTGGAATTCTGGTAGTCCGATGGCAAAAATTAAACCGAATTGGCTGGGGATTTTATATGTGTATATATATAATACTTATCAGGTGTCTACATTTTAAGAGAACCCCAACTAGAGGCAGCAGAATTTACCGTTTACTATCCGCACTTTCCTGTGGGAGTTCTACGATCTCATTTTCTAAAGCAACGAGCAAACACCTGGCAAATTTAAACAACGAACGGCAAAGAGTTAAACACGGTCTTTTCCTCTACAAACACTAACCGTCGTATTAAGCCGGGATCACGGGAAATGAAGCCGGCAGCCGAGTCGGCTTACCTGCCTGGACGGAGTAACGGGCCTCGGGCTTCCCGTTAGGTGGGTGGGTTGTCTGAAAACACTGGCGAGCCGTCGCAGGTCGCGGCAGAAGACTCCCGGTTTCGAGACCGAGCCGGCGTTGAGAATGGCGACCAACGGGAGGGCACTTGCTGCGGCAAGTCAGACCAGTTCGGCAGAAAGTTGACGCCACAACCATAAACTGGCGATCGTAACTGAACCCATTTACAGTTTTCCGTTGCAGTTAATCGTGCTCTCTTCGGGGGGATTTCCCCCCCCCCTTCCGTTGGCACCATACTTCTTGGAAGAATCTGCAAATTCAGGGGATGCATTCATTCCCTGTGCTTGCCAGTTACTTCCGTTCACATGTTGGTCACGGGCTGCGTGTCATCAGCATCGACGGCAGGATGCCACATTAAGGTCACGCGATATACCCGCTGTTGCGTGTTTTTTTTCTGTTTTAAAATCTTATCGATATTTTTCTTCCTTTCCGTTAATGCACAACGCGACAGTGTTCCAGGCTTTCCTTTATGGCTATCAAAACCAGCTTTTGGAATTATTGCGCAGTTACTTGTTAACCACCATTATACACACAATATAATCACTTTTAAAAGTCAGTGCACAACTTAAATTACCTGACTCCATTTTGTAATGGACGTTTAAGGGTGATGTGATGTGTGTGTGTGTTTTGTGCGTCTGTGTATTCCTCTCTGTGCATCTGTGTGCGCATCTGTGTGCCACTCTGTGTGTGTGTGTGTGCGTCTCTCTCTCTCTGTGTGTGCATATGTGCGTGTGCGCGTCCGTGTCTCTCTGTGTCTGTGCATCTGTGTGCCACTCTCTCTGTGTGTGTGTTTTGTGCGTCTGTGTATCCCTCTCTGTGCATCTGTGTGCGCATCTGTGTGCGTGTGCGCGTCCGTGTCTCTCTGTCTGTGCATCTGTGTGCCACTCTCTCTCTGCGTGTGTTTTGTGCGTCTGTGTATCCCTCTCTGTGCGTGTGTTTTGTGCGTCTGTGTATCCCTCTCTGTGCGTGTGTTTTGTTGCGTCTGTGTATCCCTCTCTGTGCGTGTGTTTTGTGCGTCTGTGTATCCCTCTCTGTGCGTGTGTTTTGTGCGTCTGTGTATCCCTCTCTGTGCGTGTGTTTTGTGCGTCTGTGTATCCCTCTCTGTGCATCTGTGTGCCACTCTCTCTGTGTGTGTGTGTCGTGTGCGCGTCCGTGTCTCTCTCTGTGTCTGTGCATCTGTGTGCGCTCTGTGTGCCACACTATCTTTGTGTCTGTGCATCTGTGCGTGTGCGCACGAAACTACGTGTAAAAACGCATATAGCGATCTTTTATTGTATACGGTACACATTAAAGGGGCTTTTACTTTTACAGTTAAATCACCGTTTGCTGTAGAATATTTCGATCGCCTTCTGACCGACTTTATGCCTATACTTAACTACCCCACGGACTCTTACTTCTGCTACACGGCGTGGTTAGTTCGCTCCTGCAGAACATATCCTGTCAGAAGACCAACTGCTTCCTCCGCAGCTTATCGCTTTCACGGAGATCGGCTCCGACTGAAAGATTGGCGAGTGTTCGGTTACTGAGAGAAATAACCGTCATCACAAGTTACACACACACACACCCACACGCACGCACGCGCACCCCCGAGTCCGGGGTGGGAGGGACAGTAAATCAATAGAACGTCACAGTGTATATCGAGTGCTGGCCGCCAGCTCTGAAGTCTTACGGAGCGAGCGAGGATGTTGCTCGAATGCGGAAAGCGCTAACAAGTGATCCATCTGCCACGACGTAACCAGGCGACATCTCCTCCTAGGTTATCGGGTGAAAACCAAGAAGAAAAAACAACCACTCCGAGGCAGTTCTGACAGGGACACTCTTTTGTCCGGGTAAGTAAAAAAAATACCTTTAAAACCTTTTCTTTTCCTCTGCCGATGCTTAATGACAGGAGTTGTTGTTGTTTTTTTAAAGGTGTAGTTCCCGAAGTCGATCTGGAACTTCGGCACAAATACAAGCCACGGTAGAGCCGCTATAGTTCGATCTGGGTAACTTCTCTTCTATTTTTTTTGCAGTTTTATAATAATTTAAAACATAAAAAATGGGGGGTGGTGGTTTGTGTAGCTGCTGCGCGGGACACGGCTTCACTGCGAAGTGGGCTGTCGTTAGCGATGGAGACCTAGGCACGTGCATTCACTGGATGCTGATTCAGTCTCAGCCCGGTCAGACCAATACAAAGTTTTTACCGACATTTTCCAGAATATTACAGTTGTTTGGAGAAACGGGAATAACATTTTAAAAAACCAAAAAAAAACAACAAGCACTTGCAGACTTGGACGATAATCTAGGCACTGGGTTAACCCTACCACCCCCACCCCTCGCTTAACGTGTTTCATTTCTTATCTTATTTTTCTATTCGCTATAATTCAAACAAACTTAAACGTTATCTTGACAGGGAGCTTGACAGATACTGGGGGGGGATAGATCGTGTCAAAAACTCCTTACAGCGTATTTTTGGATACGTGTCGCGAAATGGAGGCAACTGTGTCTCGGTTTACGGTGACATCAGTTTCAGTAATTTTTTATAAACTCGTCAGTACGTTCTGTAGAAAAAGAACGTAACGCGCATCTAGGATTCCGTGTTTGACGATGATAGGTGATCAAGACCCGGCACCTTGACAGGTGCTGATGGGATTCTTCTTATCGCAGTTTTCCAATTTAATCCAAACGCTACTTTTGAGAAATATTACTAAACGCATCAGGCGTCGTGCGGTAAACGGCACAGACAGTTTTGGTTTGTTGTTTTTTTTTAACCCTCTCAAAACCAAAAAATCCCGGATCGAAATGCGCTAGCACGTTTACAGAAAAGAACGGTGGTTATTAGATGCGAGTTAACTCGGAAGGTTCCCATGGCGCTCTCTCTCTCTCTACTGACGTAATCTATCTCTGTAATGGCGTCATCTCTCTCTCTCTCAGAAGTCCAATAGTGAATTTTAATTTGGTAATATCAAAATCTCCGTTCTGTGTTCCATATTGCCGGGCCGACCGGCATCAGGGATTCACTGAAACGCCTGTAGTTATTTATTCAGTCGGCGGCGTGGCCACAGAGCTGTGGGAGTTTACGTCTCTAAAAACAACACAAAATCTTCCTCTTTTTTTTTTAGTCTTTTAAGATTTAAACAAAAATGGCATAATCTATTCGAAAAGACCGCCAATAATTTAGGCTATCGCTGACCAAATTTAATGACAACAGAACATTTAACAAGTGAAGAAATAACCGGGTCTTAACGAATTAGAAAGCTCAGTGAGGGACCAACGTTAGCATGTCATAATGACAAGTACCGAAATCGGCAAACGATTTGTCCAAAGTCTTTGTCCCATAATACTGTGATGTTGAGTGTGTTCGTCTATTTAGTTACTAAGTCCGGTTTTCGATGCTTTAAGAGCCACAATCATCTCAGTACTCATAACCGTTTTTTTGACAATATTAATATACTATAATTCTATCGGAAATGGCATAATACATTGGAAGAGAAGTCAGTCAGAGGCATACCTTTGCATTAAATATGAAAGATATTAAGTAAATACCATTATAGATAATCTTTTACTTCCTTATGTCTGCAATAAAAGGGTGAAGTAAAAATGATTTTTCGTTTAGCAATAATGAAAACTGATTATTAACTATAAAATTGCACGTTATGGAAAATCTTAATTTATCTTGCACCCTGAGTAATTCGGTGACTCTTTAAATATACGTCTCAGCTGATTGTTTGCCCTTTAAACCATGAACATTATTCATCATTGTATTGTATTCTTTTAGCGTAACTGGACAATTTTATTGCCTACAGTTATTTGTATTCTGTTATTTGCAAAGTACGGTTATTTTTACCGTTTTGATCGACTACGGCGAATTACGTTATCAACACAGAAAAATAGTTAATCAGAGAGACATGGGTGTCCCTCGGCCACTCTGCTTTAAATCGACGCGCGCGACAAGTCTTCGCAGGACTCTATGACAAAATGTACTACTGTCTGTCATGTGTTTTATCCTGCTTCCGTCCGCTTGTGTGTGTGGAGGGGAATAAAACTAGGTGGATGGAATCAGTACGTTATTGCTTCCTTCGTCAGAATCAGTACAGAATTTGCGATCGCTTTTAAGAAAATTTCGCGCGAATTCAGTAGGAAACACACTATACCCGGACCGAAGCAAACCTGGTGACATCCACCAACCCAACCGCCAAATCCCGGTCCAGGATGCGGCGCTGAGGCTATTCGTGCCTCTTCGTTACATACGAAGGCTGACTGCGAGATAGGCGACTTTACCATGAATGCGGGAAAAAAAAATACACCTCGCATGTGCGAATCAGTAACACGGGAAGATAAAGTAGGAAATGGATTTCACATATCATGGACCATCTCCTTTTTTCTCTCTGTATAGAGGCTTTACACGAGGAATGTTCCTAATAATACCGAAGAACACTCCTCTCCAATAGTCAGGCTCGTAATACAGCTCTTTATAATGCTTACGGAAATGCTTTGTTAGCAACCTCGCTGGGACTGGTTTTCCCAAAACCTGCGATAAATCATAATATAGCCTACAAACTTATTCTATCGGTTATAAACTTGCTTTACTCCTAATAAAGAAAGCTACAGGTTAATTACCTTCGAACATTTGTGCAAATACTAAATAGACAAACCTCAGCCATGTTGCTGGATTATAACTGTAAGCTGTATTTGTTTGTGGTCTTCTTACCGAAATAATAAGCTTATTTTCAGACAGATAAATATCTTACACACTCCCAACAGCGCGTAAAATAAAGGGGTGGTTGTCGCAATCTCGGAATACCTGGTGACGATCTGATCCAGGAAAGGTCTACCAACGACAGATGATCCCGTATCCATCAAACGGCGTGGCCGAAGCGGTGCGCTACCACCACTACTACTGTACGAGTAGCTTACGTTATGCTCCACCTGACGTATAAACTACCCGGAGCAACGAAACTTCGTCAATAAAACAATAAACAGGATACAAACAGAAGTTTACTTACAGCGTCAAAGATTCTAGAAACTTCTTCCAGCTCTGTGGCTACGAGCTCGGCTGCATCGTGACTGTCATGGCGGACGGCTACAGGTTCGCGGCTGATGTCCAGTATTGCGAAATAAGCACGATGCGCTCCAGGCAGTTTTTAGGTAGTGTCACAGATAGTAGCCCCGGTTTCCCATACATCTGTCATTACCTGTCTTTTGGCAAAACATTGTCACCTTTAGTTCCACGATTAGATCTCTAATAATCTCCTTGTCATCTCATTAGGAGATGGGTGTTGCTGTGGCTATAGCGAGCGGCTTTATCAAACTTGGTGTGTACGTTTTCACTGGAATATATTGCGTGATCGAGCTAACGAAACGCAGTGCTCTCGTCTACCTCGGACTTGTTACCATCCGTGCGTACAGAATCAAAAGTTCGATGTAATAATGATCTTATAGCCAAACGTTTCACATCAAATAACAAAATCTACCTTCAAACCGATGCTCACACAGCTGGACACTGTACCCATGGCCAGTTCTAAATGACTGACCCTCCCACTTGTCGCCATGATGTGTAAGGTCTTAAATCATCTGTTTTCCTGTTAGATTTCAGGTCGTCGCATTTCACAATTTTGTCCATTTCTCCATTAAGGACGCGGCAAACTACAAAGCGACACGTGGCGTGGACGTTATTATGCAAATGGAACAGGTTTACTTCGACACGTCAGGGTGACGTTGTTATGCAAATGGTTCAGGTTTTACTTCGACACGTCAGCGTGATGTTATTATGCAAATGAATCAGGTTTTACTTCGACACTTCAACGTGACGTTATTATGCAAATGAATCAGGTTTTACTTCGACACTTCAGCGTGATGTTATTATGCAAATGAGTCAGATTTTACTTCGACAATTCAGCGTGATGTTATTATGCAAATGAATCGGGTTTACTTCGACACTTCAACGTGACGTTATTATGCAAATGAATCAGGTTTTACTTCGACACTTCAACGTGATGTTATTGTGCAAATGAATCAGATTTACTTCACGTCAACGTGATGTTATTATGCAAATGAATCGGGTTTACTTCGACAATTCAGCGTGATGTTATTGTGCAAATGAATCAGATTTACTTCACGTCAACGTGATGTTATTATGCAAATGAATCTGGTTTACTTCGACACTTTTAAGATGAAGCTGAACTTTCGTTTGCCATGCCTGTGAGCAAAATCTAATCCTGTAGTATCATTTTATTTTTTATATGCTATAAAAATTTGTAATAAATAAAAGCATTTCATCCAAATTGATTGGTGGAGTAGAAATTTGATTGGCTTCTCGTGGAGAAAAATAAAATTGGCTAAATGTTTGCTGCCATATGATTATTGAGCAAAAGCTAAATAATACTGCCAGATCCTCGTTTGTTCGGCATGACTTATCTTCAAATATCCCTGTAGCTAGCAAAGGGGTATCTCGTGACATTATTAGATTTACTCTACGATTGTTTGACATCTTATAAGACCTTCCCCACCCCACTCTGAAGGGCTTAAACGTACTATCTGTTGGACTAATTTGTTAAATCTGTTGTAGCCTGAAGACTGATACCCTAAGTCGCATGCATTATCAATTATCAGCTACAGCGAAAGTCAGCAGATTCTTTATAATATTTTTTTTTTTTAAAAAAATACAAACAATTTCTTCTGATTAATTAGAACTGTCAACGCACCAGCTCGCATCACTCGCTTTTGTTCGCTGACATTAAAACGACCCAGTTTTTTTTTTTAAAAAATCATCATTAGTATTTCCTGTTTAGAATTAGGAGGAACACCGGCTTGCGGGCCGGAGAGTGGTCAGGAGCCGCAGACATGGACAGCAGTCGATCGAGATGTTCACAGCCACGCTCTCACACCAGAGCCTACCGGTGCTCGCTTGTATCGGCGCTGGGCGCTCTGAGGGAGGGAGGGGACTTAAATATGTCATAAGCTGACATATTAAGGGAGCGCGACAACAAATCTGATAAAGGTCAGCGTCGGTAAACCCTGACACACCCCCCCCCCCCGGGAAGATCACTTTTGGGAGTTTGGACGGCTTTTATAAATCTGCCCTGTTTACAGTCCTTGGTTAAAAACAAAAAAACACAACAACACAAAAACTCGTTAACCTTTATATTCAGGACACCCTGGTTTCCAGATAATTACTAACAGGTCACCCGGCTGAGGTTTCAAGTGCACTGATGAATACTGCCGCGAGATAACCACAATAGCGCGTCACCGCCTGGATCTATTCCTGCACCACGCCACGTGGGCGAGCCTGGCGGCCAGAACAGTCACCGTTCTCCACATGCGGGTGATAAAACGTAGCACTCCGAACAAGGAAACTAACCCGGGACGGTTAGCAGGAAAATGTCGCAGCGGTTTCAGATCAAATATTGCCGCAAGACTGTCCGCTTTGACATTGCTGTTGTATTATACTAAATGAAGTGCTTTTTTAAAAGCATCTATTGTCGTCGAATTCTGCTTTAATCCGCGTGTTAACTCGAAATGGTCTTCTGACAACGACTATTAGAAACTGGCATCGAAACTGACAGAATGATAAATTCCAATCCGGTTTGTTAATCGATTTCTATGTCACGTTCATCGGCTCTCATTGTAGTTCAAAAAAGATTACTAATGAAGATGCGAGAGAAGTGATGTTTGGATGGAGTATAAAAAGCAATCGATTTATCGATCCCGTTTCCCACTGAGTCGTTAATTTTATTCATTTCAAAAATAATAAAGAAAGGGACTGCAGAGTGGAGATTAAAAAAGTATAAGCTACTGAAATTAATTGAAAGCAATGAAAATTTTTTCTTCTTTTACAGAATAAATATTTTGGAGAGTAAAATATTATCTTGCATCGGCAATCTGCCTTTTGTGAGACGTTGGGTAATTTATGAAAACAAAGGAAAATATGAGCTGATGTGCGTTAAAAACAACTCTAATCAGAGTTATCTCTCTCCGATTGTCAATAACAGATCCTTAACAGAAAAGGTAACTTGAAATATAACAACCAGGTACTCTGACATGATTTGTTCAGCGCTAGGCCTCGCTGTTGACAAAGATTTTAAAGGCAAAGAAACTTTTTCACCCTAGCTAATACTAAAACAAGCTTTTTGAAATTTAAAGTAATCCGCTTGGACTGCTTCCAGTGAGCTAAGAAGACTGTCAGCTTATTCTTTCGCTATCTTTTGTACACCAATGCATCTCCAAGCTACAATCTGCGAGTCAACCTATTGTAGGAACTTTTTACGTGATTATTTCAGCCTTCAAGTCGTAGATCAACGTCAAGCATAAATTTTCACCATGATCAATTTAAATACCGTGGACATTGATATAATTATTCGTTACCATAGTAAGCGGAAAATGCACTACAAATGCAGCTTCTTTCAGCAAAGAAAAAATATATTAAGATGCGTTGATCTGCATGGTGGCCAGGTGGAGGGGCATCAATTAATGTCATGTCATCAGCCAGTTTAAGTCCGTTAATTGATGTCGCCGTCCGCTAAACTTTATTTTGCATTTATGTATCGGTTTATCATTTGTTTCTATTTTACTTCAACTCCTCCTCTCTGTACTGACATCGGTCATCTATTTCTCTCTATAATGACGTCAACTCTCTCTGTACTGACATCAGTCATCTATTTCTCTCTATAATGACGTCAACTCTCTCTGTACTGACGCCATCTCTCTCTCTCTGTACTGACATCAGTCATCTATTTCTCTCTATAATGACGTCAACTCTCTGTGTAATGAGGCCATCTCTCTCTCTCTCTCTCTGTACTGACATCAGTCATCTATTTCTCTCTATAATGACGTCAACTCTCTGTGTAATGAGGCCATCTCTCTCTCTCTCTGTACTGACATTAGTAATCTATTTCTCTCTATAATGATGTCAACTCTCTGTGTAATGAGGCCATCTCTCTCTCTCTCTCTCTGTACTGACATTAGTAATCTATTTCTCTCTATAATGACGTCAACTCTCTCTGTACTGACGCCATCTCTCTCTCTCTGTACTGACATCAGTCATCTATTTCTCTCTATAATGACGTCAACTCTCTCTGTACTGACGCCATCTCTCTCTCTCTGTACTGACATCAGTCATCTATTTCTCTCTATAATGACGTCAACTCTCTGTGTAATGAGGCCATCTCTCTCTCTGTACTGACATTAGTCATCTATTTCTCTCTATAATGACGTCAACTCTCTGTGTAATGAGGCCATCTCTCTCTCTCTCTGTACTGACATCAGTCATCTATTTCTCTCTATAATGATGTCAACTCTCTGTGTAATGAGGCCATCTCTCTCTCTGTACTGACATTAGTCATCTATTTCTCTCTATAATGACGTCATCTCTCTCTCTCACTCTACTGACATCAGTCATCTATTTCTCTCTATAATGATGTCAACTCTCTCTGTACTGACGCCATCTCTCTCTCTCTCTACTGACATCAGTCATCTATTCTCTCTATAATGATGTCAACTCTCTGTGTAATGAGGCCATCTTTCTCTCTCTCTCTCTGTACTGACATTAGTCATCTATATCTCTCTATAATGATGCCATGTCTCTCGCTCTCTCTCGTTGCCCCAATCGAGACAAATTTCTGTATTTCAACCCAATTCTGGGTAATGATAATGAGCCATTTTAAAAACATATCAATGAGGATTATCCACTTTCCTCAAAACCTCTCTTTTTTAGCAAACGACGCCAAATAAAATCAGAAAACTATATTTTTTGGACACCGAAAAGGAGAAGTCCGCTCGCCGTCGATTATTAGAAAGGCCGTGGTAGTTTGCTGCGCCGTTAGTCGGTGAGTGTAATACCACGGTTGTGCTTGATAACCATGTAGCCATTCCACTATTTCTTGGTATTATACAGCGGTCAGCATCTGCTAAGTTCAATCTTTCTTTCCCTATTCTTTAGAAATGATTAAGAAAATGGATTACTGAGGCAGAATTAAACGAACCCCACATCTGCTTTTTATCTATTTTGGGGCGTACATGGGCAAGTTTTGAAGCCGAGGATGATAATTTTCGAATTACTTCACCCGTGAATAGAAGTTGGAAACAAATGACTCATACACTGAAAAAGAAAAAAAACAAACTGAAACGATAATTTAAAATTGTAAAATTGTATTCACGAATTTCTGTTGTCCATACACGTCTAAACATAGTCTTATAATGTACTTAAAATCTAAATGATCTAATGCTTCGCCAGATCTTGTCTACGGTGAGCTTTAACCCGATCATGCCCGAGTTATGCATTATTCTTTGAAAAATGCTGGCACAGGTCTTTGCTGGTCCAATAAAAATGTAAAAAGTAGCGGACAGATGTTTGCTTCTTCCTTTTTTTAATGGAAAATTCTCTTGTTAATTAGCACTACATTTATAAATATATATCCTTATTAATTAAGGCTAAATTTATTCCACTTCTAAGTAAGAGTTTAAGAAAAATATTTCGCATGTGAGTACAAAGAAACATTTGATTTTAAGTTTACCTGTGTTTATTCGGACATAATATAACTGCTTCAGCGCACTCACAGGCAAAACCGCAGCTTTCGTTGTAACTACTGAAACTTGGCCTCTTGCAGATATGATTCCTTCCCCCAGGTAAATACCTGAATCTAAATACATCTGGCAAGAAAGCCAGCTTTAGCGAAAGCTTTTCAATGATGCAGATGTGGTTCTAAACATCTTGCTATTGTGAACGATGGAAGGTAGAGTTATAAGACATCGTGTAAATTACTACTCTAAGTCGCTCCACGTTGTCGAACAATTGATCTGTTCCCGCAGAGAAAATACCTCGAAAGTGATTCTCCGTCTTGCTGCGTAATTAGCGAGAACTCGCTTCCGGTCACCCGTTTGACTCTCAAGCTAGATCAAAAGGATGTGAACCGGGGAGTCTTATTCAAGTCGGAAATGAGCAAATTGGCGGTGCTAATTACTTTCCGATGATTACTAAAATGTAGACAATAAATCTCTCGCTTTTTTTTTTTTTTCATTTACGTAAAGAAAAAAATCGATTAGTTTTTAAATAATCAAAATGGTAAATTCGGTTAACTACCTATAAACGGTTGTATTAACGTTGTATTTTTAATAGACAACAACACAACACTCTTTTGTTGTTCATATGTAAATCGAAACAATGATTTGCTATAGTTGTACGTAAATAAGTAGACACGGAATCCAGGATCTTTGCTGAGGCTCATTCGTTAAATAGTCGAATTGCCCGATCGACACTTCCGGGCGGGTGTGCCTGGAGACTTCCTGCGAATGGTTGGCGCGTCATCGAACTCGTGTGGTTCAGGTACAGTCCTTGGTGGGAGCAGTGCCATTCCCCGATCCTGGGGTGGGGGCGGGGAAATCCAGTAATCGACGATAAATAAGGCGAGACGAGGCTGATCCAGATCGAAGGTCTCGTGAATTATCTCGTCGTCCACGACACGCGGAAGATTAAATATTTCGTGTGATTTAGCGCCGTTTGGAATTCCGCTAGACGCTTCTCCTTTGCCAGTCACCAGGAGAAAACGTGATTTACGACTCGAGAGGGACCCGTCTTCACCTCGAACACCCTTATTTCCAACAAACTGAAGCGCTTTTCTGAAGCTCGCGCACGCCGCCACGACCCCCGGATCCGCCATTCTCACGCCCTTTCTCGCGTAATTAGCGAACGAATTAATAACGTGGGAGGGGGAGGAGAGAGGAGGAGGAGGGGAGGAGGATGGAGGTTCTGTATAATTTGAGAGATAATTGCGAAAAATCTTAAATAACACCAACAATCAAATCTCTGTTGACCAGATAGACTCATTGTTGTTTATCCGACGGGAGGAGGATGGGGAGCAGGAGGAGGAGGAGGAGGGGGTTGGTACTGCAACGCTGTCTTCACGATATATCTGCAATTGGTAACAACTACTGATCCTTGTGAAATCAGGGCCATCCATCGCTAGACCCGCATCAGGCAGTGACAGCCCCTCGCCGGCCGTTCTTATGTAAAAAAAAAAAAAAAAACAGTAGGGGAAAACCGAGGCTGGGCTGTCACAAGTGTTTAAAAGTGTCACGTTTTAGCCACGGGAAGGGAAAAGGAAAAAAAAAAGGGGGGGTATATATTAGATTTTCCGTGTTCATTGAGGGTTGCTACACCTCTGCTTACCGAAACGAATGCCAACGGGACCAGTTCAGCCAGCCAGAGTTAATGGAATTAACCGATATACTGTTACGGAAGGACAGCTGTCACGATCAGTTGTGACGCCGTGCGAGCTGCACTGTTACACGGTGAGAGATGGGATCGTGATGCGAAACAGATCTTTAGGTATAAAGAAATAGGAGCTCTTTAGACTAAGTGGACTCGATGTAAAAATTAGCAACACGTGCAAACTTCTACCATCATTCATTTTTTGCTTAAAAAAAAACTGCGAACGAAAATAATTAGGAAACTTGTGAATTATTAATGGGAACGTAATTTATTGTATTTCTATTCATCGTCATATAATTAACATAAGTCGCATACATAACAGTCAAAACTGTTGGCAGAAGCAACGTAGGACCATCCATCATAAGAAGTGAACTGAAATCGTTCGTTTTCAGGAGAGGGGCTGGAAGAGCCTACCACCACAAACCGAATATCTGTAGCCGACCCCTAGGGCTTTCCTGCCGGTTGATGCTACTGTTAGTTCTTGAATGGCGGATTTTTCTTGTTTGTGACCTTCTCTTTCTGAAATTTGGTGGATTGTTGTTGCTTTGATTTCTTGATCTCCGATCAGGTGTTTATTCTCGGCCATACTTGTTAGAGAAGGAGTAGGGCGTCTATTTCTATCACCAAGATTTAGTTTTCTGGGCCCAGCCCTCCTTGTGGCGGTGTGTGTGTGTGTGTGTGGGTGTGTGGAGTCGGTAGCTTCTCCTAAAACATCTGGATACTATGAAGCAGAGTAACTCCATTTGTACTTGGTTGAGGAGGCTCCACAGATGCATGACCTTCTGAAGACTTTGAATCTATCTGATTTTCCATTTTCCAAACGTTCCGCTACTTTTCTTTTTTTTTTTTTTTTTGCGAAGTTTCAGAGCGATCTGTCACATTACTTCTCCTAAAATTTTCTAATGTTTCTATTGAAAGATTTTATTCCATTTGAAAACCTTTCTGGATACTGAGAGTTATCGCTGGAAGGAGTAACGCCCCCTTTCATTGTTATGTACGTAACTCATACACAGTCACGATTTCATCGGAATAAGACTTCGTCCGAACCCCGCAAACCGAGTTGACGTATTTCTTAAATGAGTCGAGAACATCCGACCATGAACGGAAAACCGCTTCTCTCTCCATCTGTAATGGCGTCACTTCTCTCTCTCTCTCCATCTGTAATGGCGTCATTTCTCTCTGTAATGACGTCACTTCTCTCTCCATCTGTAATGACGTCACTTCTCTCAGTAAAGACGTCTCTCTCTCCATCTGTAATGACGTCACCTCTCTCAGTAAAGACGTCTCTCTCTCCATCTGTAATGACGTCATCTCTCTCTATAATGACGTCACCTCTCTCTCTCCATCTGTAATGACGTCACTTCTCTCACCATCTGTAATGACGTCATATATCTCTTTCCATCTGCAATGACGTCACCTATCTCTATAATGACGTCACTTCTCTCTCACCATCTGTAATGACGTCACATATCTCTTTCCATCTGCAATGACGTCACCTCTCTGTAATGACGTCACTTCTCTCAGTAAAGACGTCTCTCTCTCCATCTGTAATGACGTCATCTCTCTCTATAATGACGTCACTTCTCTCTCCATCTGTAATGACGTCACCTATCTCTATAATGACGTCACTTCTCTCTCTCCATCTGTAATGACGTCACTTCTCTCACCATCTGTAATGACGTCACATATATCTCTCCATCTGCAATGACGTCACCTCTCTGTAATGACGTCACTTCTCTCAGTAAAGACGTCTCTCTCTCTCCATCTGTAATGACGTCACCTCTCTCAGTAAAGACGTCTCTCTCCCTCTCTCCATCTGTAATGACGTCACCTCTCTCAGTAAAGACGTCTCTCTCCTTCTCTCCATCTGTAATGACGTCTCTCTCTCTCTCTAAAAGCGCCAAGATATGAGAACCACGATCTTGTGACTTTGTAGGAAATTCCCTCTGCTTTCGCAGCCACCCAGAAGGGTTTGCAGATCCAGTACAACCGGACCCCGGCCGTTAGTGGTGAGATGTCCACGAAAGTACGCTGTAGGCGAGCCGAGTATTGGTCGGCGTAGTGTTAAAGCTGTTACAAGTGCCCCTCCTGTTGCCACTATGAGATCTGGACGGCTGAACGGCCTCTTCGCGTGAATACCATGGCCCGTCAGTCATACACCGATCTAGAATTTCGGCTGAGATGCTGAAGAAGAACCTTTTCCGACATTTGTTATGTTAAAGCTGGTTGCTCTGCTGAAACTTGCTGCTATTAATAACCGCGTTGAAAAATTCTGGGGCTGCACTCGAGATACACGGTAAACCAACCAAACCCCGCTATTTCATCTCGCGGGAGAGCGAACACTCCATAATCTTCGCTGATCACTGGCAGCGAAAGTCTGTGCTGCATTTGAGATGACTTCTCCACATAACTTTACAACCAGTTTCCTCTGGATTTTACCGAATACAGCTCGGGGGGGGGGGTACTGTATTCAACAAATGGCTTCGGCTCAGCTTCTAGTTTCGCACGGTACCTTTGCAGAATAACCCGCGTCAGGGAGATTACAGAAAAATGCGTAAAGTTTATATTCGCATACACATTTTTAAAAAAAAAAAAAAAAACATCACGTGACGTCAATTATGGCATCATCAGCGCAGATAGAGGGGGAAGGGAATTTACCGGTGCTGCAGCCCAGCCCGATTCTCCCTAGTGTACCTTCTCATAACATTTAGGATTAAATTTCTGTTTCTTTTCAAAACCTTCTTCCCTGAAATACTCGGATGAAACAATCTGCCGTAACCAATTTCCGTCTGACTCTTTAAGGTTCTCTCGCTAACTTTCTATAATACACCGCCCTGGAACCTTCTCGATTACGCGGTCGTACTAACGGGAAACCTCGCCTCATGCATTCGTTGGCCGTACACGGATGGGGGGGGGTTTCAATTATATTACATAATCTTCCGGATTTCCTTGTGGCGTGTGCTTCAGCGCTATTCTGATTCCGCTGCTCCTCGGAGCTATCGTCACGCTTGTCGCTGACGGCCATACGAAACTCGGGAAAGCCTCGTTCTGAACACCCGTGAGGAGACACCGAAAGACGGCGCTGACTGCGGGGTTTACAAATGGAATATTCCTCCCGTAATTCTGCGACTTTGAGGACAATTAAAAATAAAAAAGAAAAGAGAAAAAACATTCTTCTGGACCGAGTGGATAAAATGCCTACCTTTAGGTAATCCGAGGAGATTCGACGCCTGGATTCTCACAGGTTTAGACTTAAGATGTCCTGTTAGGGGAACGAACTCTGGCTGCTCAGATCACATTGCAAGACTGGAGGTTAACGCGTCTTCTGAGTAACTGGGGCCGGGCGGGGAATTTCAGCAAGCAAACAGGGGACATCGGCAGAAGAGAAGACACGGAGCAGGTATAGTTTGATATATATATATATATGGGACCTAGAAGTAAAAATCATCAAAAATGAGACGCAACTGTCACCAGACTCGCCGCCGAACACTGCAGTCTCTGTTTCAACGCACACTCGATGGAAACGGTTTCCGTGACGCCATCTTCAAAGTAGCACCGGCACGACTGGTGTTGCTGGCTAGAGGCCGCGTTGTGCTTCGTGTGGATAAAGTCGGCAGGTTTGTTCGAGTAGTAGGTTTTTCTGTAGTTAAACCACGGTATCTATGGCGCAACTCGGAAATAACGCGAAAGTGAAAGAGTGAGGTTCCTTTTCTTTTATTTAAATCTATGTGTTACAAGACGTGGTCGCCTGAATTCCTCTGCTGGGACACCCGCTTCCAGTAATCTATTCTCTATCTCTATACTGAAGTAATCTTTCTCTGTACTGACGTCATCTCTCTATACTGAAGTAATCTTTCTCTGTACTGAAGTCATCTCTCTGTACTGACGTCATATCTCTCTTTTCTGACATCATATCTCTATACTGAAGTAATCTATCTCTGTACTGACGTCATCTCTCTATACTGAAGTAATCTATCTCTGTACTGGCGTCATCTCTCTATCCTGAAGTAATCTTTCTCTGTACTGACGTCATCTCTCTATACTGAAGTAATCTATCTCTGTACTGACGTCATCTCTCTCTCTTTTCTGACATCATATCTCTATACTGAAGTAATCTATCTCTGTACTGACGTCATCTCTCTATACTGAAGTAATCTATCTCTGTACTGACGTCATCTCTCTATACTGAAGTAATCTATCTCTGTAACTGTACTTCATCTATCTCTATACTGACTAATCTATCTCTGTATGACATCTCTCTATACTGAAGTAATCTATCTCTGTACTGACGTCATCTCTCTATACTGAAGTAATCTATCTCTGTACTGGCGTCATCTCTCTATACTGAAGTAATCTATCTCTGTACTGGCGTCATCTCTCTATACTGAAGTAATCTTTCTCTGTACTGACGTCATCTCTCTATACTGAAGTAATCTTTCTCTGTACTGACATCATATCTCTGTACTGAAGTCATCTCTCTCTGTACTGACGTCATATCTCTCTCCATGTCTTTCTCTTAATAGTTTTAGTCCACTGACTATAATATAGTCTATCTTCTAGAGGCTGCAAAACAATGATTTGCGCTAGCGAATTTTCTAAGCAGTAACAACATTTTTTAATGAATTGTTAGTGAAAATAAACAGTAAAATAACCGAGTCATAAAGAATGAAGAACGATTAATAATAGGACATATTTTATATTCTTAGAATAAATCTTGAACACAAGAATATCTAAGAATTAATTACTAACAGGTACTTCATCTTTACGACACGATTTTTAAATAATAAGAGAACAAACGAAAAGAACCGTTTTTAAATGAAATAAGTTACTAGACCCACGGCCATTAGCAGTTTTATATGGCTACAGATATTGACAGATAAGAAAAGGAAGCCCTTCAACTTGTGACGACTTTCCTGTTGTTTCAAATCCTCTATTGAATGGATATTTAAATGCGCTGACTGTGCTGCGATCGGCTAGGCAGGAAATTGCACGTAATCACCACTCTATCCTTAAAAGCATCAACCGGTGGTCATCCTGCTGTGGTGCTAACATACTTTCAAGTGATCGCCTTTCTTGAAATCCGAGAGCTCATTAACCCAAAATGCGACTCGCATACTCGCTATTACTATTTTTTTTTTCTTTTCCTATTTTAAATGACGCAGCCCGATCTCTAAGAAATCCTCCATATACCCGATCGTCAAGTTCCTTTTATTCTTTTGCCAGCTTTCTCTCAAATTATTTCGACAAATTTCCTCCGCAGATTTTCCAAACCGTCGCTGTGCTAAACAAATAACGGTAGACGGCACGAAACACAGCCCTGCCTGCCCCCAGCCGAGCTCGAGCCAGAGTTTAGATTCTTCTCTCTTTTTAGCCGAACGGACCCTTCTTGGCACCGATGAGGCTACGCCGCTTACTCGAAATATAGGTCGCACCAGGTTATTACTCAAAGCTCCTAGTCTCAATTAGGTGGTTCGCTAGCAATAAAAGTTGTTTAGGCTAGCGTATAAATACATCTACACCCAGAAAGACGACTTCGTTTACCACAGCTGCATTTTCTCGGGAATGCGTGATTAGCCGACTTCATCTCAGCCTGGAATCCCTGTCGCCACAGCATCTCGCTACCTTTCGTCGGATGAAAAAAAAAAACAAACAAAACATTAGGCCAAAGCAGGTGACACCTCCCTTTATTCGCTATCTGTTGCAAACGGAACATTTGTTGTTGCTGTCAAGGAGAGAAGTTCGTCGTTCCTCCCCCCCCCCAACTCCGCCATCTATTCTCCTCAGAAGTCGCCGTCTCGCCCGACGCATTCTCACGCCGAGACTTGTAATCCAGTCCCATTTAGGTGGCCAAGTGTAAACAGCTTGTCAGAAGATGTAAACGGTCTGCGTATCGAGAACCTTGGCCAATGCGCGCTCTTACTTTAACAAATCAGCGGGAAAGACTCTTCTTATGACGTCGAGAGACCGCCACAGACTATATTCGAAAGACAAGGTCTGTTTTCCGTAAATCCTAAACGCAATTTACTTTACTGCATTTAAAGAACCTTTAACAAGTAAACGGCGTATCGTATCTGAAGGAATCAAAGACGACGCGTAGCCCGGTCACCGAACGTTAATCCGAAAAGGGATTTTTGCGTCGACCCTTGTTCACGGCCCTGTCGTTTCTGAAAGCTCCACTGATCGTCTAACTGCACTCCAGAAAATGGCTGCTCGAAACAGCCGCAATGTAGTACTGAATGGCGATAAAATTATACGAACCCTAAATAGCTTCATTTCAACGGCTGAACAGGACAATTTAATTTCTTCATCAGCTGCTGCTTGTTTGTCACTACAGTTCTTAGTTCAGAAGAAGCCAGCGGTTCCCTTCTCGGTGAACTTCTGGTGCCATTCGAGTCGACAATGGACCGTAAGACGCAGAAGGATATTGATCTTGCTGAAGTCCTGATTCTACCCTGTAGAAGTTGGTAGAAGAGGCTTTGCTTCCCCGTCACTGTACAGTCTGGTAAGAGAGAGAGATGACATCAGTATGAGAGAGAGAGAGTTATGACATCACACTACAGAGATATGACGTCAGAGAGATATGTGACGTCACTACAGAGAGATGGGTCAGAGAGAGGGAGTTATGACATCACTACAGAGAGAGTTATGACATCACACTACAGAGATATGACGTCAGAGAGATATGTGACGTCACTACAGGAGAGATGGAGTTATCAGAGAGAGAGAGTTATGACATCACACTACTAGACGTAGAGAGAGACGAGAGAGAGCAGAGAGGGAGTTATGACATCACTAAGAGAGAGAGAGAGAGAGAGAGAGAGAGAGAGAGAGAGAGAGAGCTGGGATTTAGCAACGGAACGGTCGATATATCTTCTTTTTTTAAAAAAAATAATAAGAACATCTGCAGAGAACGCATCCGGCTGGATTTGGTGGAGAAAGAAGGATGCCAGGGAAAAAAACCTTAAAAAAATCGAATGTTTCTACTTAATCGAGCGATCTCTTAAGAACACTATAAATGTACAAAAACATTACCTAATGCAGACCCTGTCTCTGAACCGAATTAGCAGAAAACACGCAGGGGAGGAGGAGCACATGCGAGTTATGATCCAAGTGTGGTCTGGTCGCCTTGGAGTGTAAGGAAGTTAAAGGCCGAAGCACTCATTTGAGTTGGGGAGCGAGGAGGCCCTGTGAGTTCCTTTCCATACTGGGTGCGCGGGGTAAAGTTATTCTAGAATTTGTTTTATTCAATTTAAAAAAAAAACAAAACACCCGATTTGATACTAAAAGACATTTCACACAACGATGAAGCTTTATGATAACTGTAGGTTATATCGGATACGTATTTAGATATAAAGTGTGATGTAACAGATATATATATATGTGTGTTATCTATCCACAGGGGATTATGGTTGATATGTTATCATCTAAATATTACAAAACAAGTCATTATTAGTGTGCAATGCCATATATGGATTTCTAAGAATTTGTTTGAAAAGTTAATAGGAGATATTTATTCTTAACTCTTTCGCCTTGTTATAGTGTTTTACCATGTTCCTTTCATTTTCATACATTGCAAGGAATAAATTATAGCGAATAATTGTTCGCCTGTTCAATATTTAGGTAAATAACTTAATGAGAGAGAGAGAGAGAGAGAGAGAGCGAGAGAGATTGAGATGAGAGAGAGAGAGATTTATGGAGGAGAGAGAGAGAGAGAGAGATTTAGTGATAAAAAGAGAGAGAGATTTAGTGATGAAGAGAGAGCGAGAGAGATATGATATTTGTGATGAAGAGAGAGAGAGAGTTAGAGATGAATGAGAAAAGGAGAGAGGAGAGAGAGATTTAGTGATTGAAGAAAGAGAGAGAGAGAGATATTTAGTGATGAAGAGAGAGAGATTTAGTGATGAATAAGAGAGAGAGAGAGAGATTTAGTGATGAAGAGAGAGAGAGAGAGTGATGAAGAGAGAGAGAGATTTAGTGATGAAGAGAGAGAGAGAGAGATTTAGTGATGGAGAGAGAGAGCGAGATTTAGGATGAAGAAAGAGAGAGAGAGATTAGTGACGTAAGAGAGAGAGAGCGAGAGAGAGAGGGGGGGGCGAGTGCTCGACGATCGCTGATTACTTTCCCTTTTTTTGTTTCATTAAAGACAATATAAGAAGTAACGAAATCTTTTGGCCACCAATTTCTCCGTCTTACGTGCAAAAACAAAAAAAAAACAATTAAGTATTCTTCAAGAACAATATGTCCATTAAAGGGGGAAAAAAGAAGTGTTTAAGTTTGTCTATTTTTAGGAAACATTTACTGCAGCAGCAGCAACAGCATCTATTATTCGGTAATTAGGGGCGTCACTCTAGCGCGGATTTTGTGGCGTTCTCTCGTGTGTGGGATATCTTAAATTTGTCTGGTAAATGAAACAAGGAATCATTATATCGACCGAAACGCTGGCGAGATTTTAAACTGTCCAATATGGCCGCCATTCGGACCCCCCCTTTTTTTTTTTGCCTTTCTTAAAAGGAAACATATTCGCTTTCTTTTCGCTAGGGCTCAATCAATTTGTAAACGATTGCAAAGGTAACTGTTTTAGGTCCACCATGCTGAACGGTCGTCAGGGAGCCGTCATTATTTACTGGGAGATAAGCTTCAAGACGAGATGTTATTTTCTCGTTTCCATTCGCTGGAGTAAACGGGGGGGTCAGAAATCTGAAAACCGACTTTACAAACATAGCTAGGGCGATCAGGTTCCCCTTACCATAGACACAGTCCGCCCGCCATCGCCCCCCCCCTATAAAGTAAACGAAAGTAGAGCAGCAAATAGAGGAAACAAATTAATATCTTACACTTTCTGAAATCTCAAATCGAGGTACTTGCGACTGGGCCATTTTTTTTTATCGATTCAGACGGAAGGAGGAAAAGGAGAGATGGACAGAGATTTCCCATCATCCAGGAACTGCGGACGACTCTTTGTCTGTCTGTCTGCCGGCACCAGATCTCCGAACTATTAGGGCGGAATGGATGAGGCTGCGGTAAAACTCCGAGCTTCAACTCAACAACACCTGATTAAACATCAACTTAGCTCTTTTCCGTCCAGGTTTCAAATTTAAAATATCAAAATACATCGTAATTTACCCCCCCCCCAATCTGGCCATTTCTAAATACAGTTGTCCCCCCGGTATTCGCGGGGGTTTACGTCCCTTGAGCACCCGCGAATATTGGACGTGGTCCATAAAAAATGCCTATAAACGTCAAAATATAACGTAACATATAATAAAAAATATAAGTAAATATATAATAATAATAGTTAAAAAACAAACACTCATAGAAACACTCGAGATAGCTACACGCGGTAAACTGGGATGATGCGGGGCTGCATCTGCCTGAAAGACAGCGCCTCGTGGGCAGCAGCAATCAGCAGCAAGGAGAAATGAATAACGCTCTCGGATTGGGCTACTTTCAAACCTCCGGCCAATAGCGTTCATTTTATATTGATATTTTGCTGAATTTACGTTAGTATTTATATTACAAAGTTAGTAAATTATATTGTTATTAATAATTTAGCGTGAAAAAATATATATTGCCATGAAAAAGCCATTAAAAAATCGCGGAAGATATTTGCGATTCCGCGAATATGCGGGGGTTTCCACGAACAACTATTAGTTAGGTTCTAAGGAGAATTCCGCGAATAAGCGGGGCCGCGAATGCCGAACCGCGATTACGCGGGGGTCGACTGTATCGTTAATCGTATAATTTGATTTTAAAATATTTTAAAAGTACTTAAAAACTAAACCATTAAAATGACGAATGTAACTAACAGTTTCATTAAATCATTTTAGAGAAGTAGGAAAGGAGTCCCGACGTACGTCCTTTGGAAGTATACCTGTATGCCGATTCTGAATAATTATTGCCACTTATCCTATCTTTTATTTAAATTTCTGCTCTCTGTTCTAAGGGCAATATTTGTTCCGATCATAAAGTTAAGGTTATTTTAATAAAAGAGGATGTGAAAAAGTCTATAGAAAGGCAGTATTTCTTACGAACGATGTGGCAGAAAGATCGGGAGCCAGGAACGGGGAGAATCCAATGGGAAGAAGTTGCTTTAAAACATCTGAACGCTATCGTCCCGGATCCGTTTGGCTCAAAACAAAATTCGAGTCATTGACTGCTGAGTGCTGAGCCGCTAGAAGTCCTATTAGAATAACGATTGGTGTACAAATGCGCTGCAATTTGACAAGAAATGCTACTGTACTTGCCATTAAAATCCGTGTTAAACTGTGGAGGGAAATTGAAATAAAGTGCGTTTCCTCTGACATTTGATTTGAGGACACAGCAGCTGAATTACTCAAAGTAACACTTCTAAAATGAGTTTCTCTTCGTTGTTCCCCCCTTTTTTTTTTTAAATTTAATTCGCTGCGGATAAAAACTGTGGCAGGTGCGCTACAGGTGTGCAGTGCCAAGAGCCAGCCGATCAGTTAGAGAGCTGTTAATATTATTACTAACGATCTCTGTCCGTTCCCGATCAGCCCCTACGCTGGACACCCCACAGGTTTCATTTCAATAACCAGCCCCTCCCCCCTGCAATAATCAGGTGTTTAGCCAGGTAAAGGGCGGTTTAGAAAACCTCACTACGGAATCGTTCCTCGGTAAGCGCAGATCGCAGGCCTGTGTCTGGTTGGACCGCTCTCTGACAAACACCGTTCAGCAGCCACACACACACACACACACCCTTTGAACATGTTCTGTAGTTCTCCGGTTTTTGTTTCACCCTTTAAGAACTCAACGGTGATATTAGGCTTTAGATACTCGATCTCCAGCGCCACCCGCCCCGGGTACTTTCACCGCGCGACCGACGTTCGCAGAATTTCAATTATCCTTCACAAAGGTACCGTCGTGTAACGTCACGTGATGGCGATCGGTTCATTGCAAACCGAATCACTTGCTGATTCGCGTACAGCCTGCATTCCGCTAGACCGTCGATAATCTATCATTAGCTGCTTTACTCGTCTGTGTTCCTCCTCCACCCCCCTCATCTTTCATAAAACATCCTTTACGTCAAGCGGCTCAATCCGCTAGACATCGACATTCCAGCATAGCCTTTAATACGGGAAGAAACCGGTCCGTCTCCCAATATTTCCACATTTCAAATATTTCAGACCGGATATGACGTCAACTTCCGCCTCGAACCCCCCCACAATCCTTAGGCTCTGCGGTCAGATTCTCGCTCCTCTTGGCTGCCGTCGGCTCGCGTGTTTTTCTCCACCCTTCGGTTCAAAACAACAAAAACGAGCAATGACAGCTGGTGCGACGTAATTCTGGCCGAGTGGGGCGAGAGAAATACATCCGCACTGTAAAAAGTAGTGCCGGAATCTTACACCACCAGACTCCAAAGCAACATTTAAAACTAGAAAGAAAAAGAAGGTGTATAGTCTCCGGTGTCTGCTGTTGGTTCTTGTTCACTTTAGCTGGCATTAAGGAAGCATTGCGCTATGACCCGAAATAATCTTATAACATTAGAGAACGTACATGGAAAAGTTGCAGAAACCGATCAATATTTTCCTGATACACGGGATGAAAAGTCATCTACACCCCACGTTTAATGAGTTCCATAAAGAACTATACGATCACCTTTTCGTGGTGATAACGGGAAATTTACTATATTTCATATTCACTGTGGTCTACATATGTCGCAGATAAAATGGTCTTTTCTTTCTAAAAGTCGACAGGAAGCTGTATGCGAGACTCTGGCGTCGTTTGGCAGTAAACACCGTGGACGGCGAGAGTCCGAACTCCCCAAAAGAGACGGTGGCCATCCCTGCCCACGTTCTCCAGGCGATCGACGGCCAGCCGGTAGAGACCTCGCGAATGATGTAGCTGCAAGAACGGGTGAGATACAGATCGGCGCGGAGTGGTCTCCGTGGATGTGTAGGTTTCCGAAAGCCTTTGCTTGGAGAGGAGATCCAACGACAAAGTTGAAACAGGCAGGAGAAATGAGACGGTGGGATGGCCAAACATGGAAGGTGTAGGACTCCAAGTCCGAACTGTTTGGCAATAATCGACGTCAGTTTGTTCGAAAACGGATCGAGAATCGGTACTGGTACCTTGAAGGATAAGCATGAAACAGCAAAAAAAAAATCGAAGGTATACTGGCTGCCGACAGGTACAGGTGTCCCGTCATTCCCTCAAGAAGGCATTTCTTCGGGTTTAGGTCCATCTTCCAACATGACAACGACTCAAGTCTGCAGCCAATGTAGCGAAAAAGTATCTGAAAGTTAAGGATGCTGACAGAACAGTCACAAAGATAACTGGACCCGCACAAAGTCCTGATGCGGACATCACTGAGAGGCTATATGAAGTTATGCGGGTAGTGAGGAAGTTGGACGGCCACCAGAAACCTTGAATGAATGGCGGAAAATGCTGCAGGGTTTTTTGGAACCTTCCATAGTCATACATCGACAACCTGTGTGGGAGTATGAGAACGGGGGAGTCGGGCTCCGTCTGGAGAAAAGGGTACACACACCAAACAATATCGCACTTTACACCACATCGGTTTTTGTTGTTGTATATTTTCTGTAATAAGTGATTTTGTGCGTCGTATACACGCTTCACATCGCGGATGAAACCTGTTCCCAGGCCAAGCCAATCGCCCGCGATACGATACCTCAACTATTCTCCAGACAACGAAGAATCTCACGGCGATATGACGTCAGGGCGCGGCATCACGACGAAGGCTTCGTGGCTGCAGGGTACACGACGATACTATTCCTCGGGGTCTGTAAATAATCTTCCTTTGTCTGGCAGGTACCTGGTGGCTGGTGGTCGAGAATATGTAAGTTCGACGTTTTTTTTTCTCTTAAAAAAGAAAAAAAATGCATCTACCATCTTTTTTCCCCCCTGACCCGAGAACCATAACCGCGGTTATCTTAACGCAAAACTCAGTCTTCGCTGGGCCCGACCAACCGGAAGTTCGGTTCCCTACGGGCAACACAAGGACCTGGCAAGGTGATTAGCGGGAGAAGAGGAATGGCAGCCGATCAACCCCCCCTTTTGCCGCTCTCAGAAACCTTGTCCACTGGGTCTTCTCATCTGTGGTGGTTATTTCGCGTGGAGTTGACGCCGAATAAGCAGAGGTTTTCAAATGGCGGAAACTTTTCGGCGTTGTTTTAATATGAGAAATGTCGTCGTGATAAGCTGGAACCGACACGGATTCTTAAACAACGAGCCCCCCCCCCCCCTTGTCTCGCCGCGCTCAAAGCGATTATTCCTGGTAATGCAACAATTCTGGCCGGTGCCGGATATCGCTAAGAAAGTAACCCAGCGCCACCTTCTGGCCGACTTTCCCCCCCCCCCCGAGTGTTAGTCTTTTGTCCGAGAATTTAATTATCGCAGCTGGAAAGAAATTTATTGCGTTTGTTTCGTGCTGCGAGTTTATCTTTGAACATAAGACATTCCGGAAATGTCTGTAGACCGTTCCCCTCGTTGTTCTTGCTGTTTACAAGGTTTTGGGAGTTAAACAAATAGCGCTGTGTACACCCACTCGCCCTGCGTAGGTGTTGCATTGTTGTCGCAAATCAGTACATGGTGGCAAAGCGTATTTCTGTTCTGTTAAAGGCTTCGGTCTCCTGAAGAAGAAAATAATAGAACGTGAATATTCAGTTTCTTTTCTTTTGCTCTTTAGTTACTGAATCGATACGACGATGTTAAACTCGCGATTACTGAAACAAATAACGGGCGTCATAAAACATTCGCGTGATGATGGGGAAGCAAAATTTTCTAAATGCTAAGTTTTAAAGAGAAAAAAAACTAAAGGTATCATGATGTGTTAAAAGATAACATCAATAAGACCAGCGTAGAATCTTAGCATTTCTCGTACTATTTTTTTTTTTTTTTATGGATTAACATAATATAATATTTGG
>JACATO010000519.1:0-45000 GCA_018389105.1 Nautilus pompilius | reverse complement strand
AAAGATGCTAAATCTTTTTCTGTTTTTCTTTACAAGTTTTTCCCGACCTCGCATTACCGCCTTAATTCGGAGAAAAGGAAAACGTTTATGAGGAGGTCACTTCAGATTCTTCCAATGTGTGTGTATTTGAGGACAGCATCTTCAGCAAAATCGCAATACGGAGTTTATCAGTCAGCACAACTCTCCCCCCCCAAAAAATATTGCCATCTTGGGTTTTAAAGTTTCGATTATTCGATACTGGTATCCTTTTAAAATTTAATATTCAAGATGCTACTGTTTTACTGAAACACCCCCCCCCCACCAGCTTAGGCCTAGTTATTAATTCGGCTTATCCATTGTAAGAGAAAAGCATCCCTTATATATTTATTACTAATGCTTTCTGGTGGAACGATTGGATTTTTAAGAGATATTAATTAATCGATTGTTCGATTGTTTATTTATGGATAAAAAACTTGTAGGGGTGCAGCATTTCTCCCTAATTAACTATTTTTTACAAAAAAAAAATCGCATCCTACGATGAAGTTGAGCGGAGAATTCCCTTTGCGGATAATCTAGTGGAACCTTGGATGATCCAAATGGTCCTTTAGTGTATAGCACCGCCGGAAGCTGACTTATGCGCTTATTTATATTAGGAATATAAAAATTGGCGTTTTCACATAAAACTATCTTTTTGCACCCAGAGTTTGTTCAGAAGTCGGTTTAAGTTTAGAACCCGACTTCTCTCTACGACTCTGTTTTTTTAAGAAAGTCCGGAATCCCAACCCACCCGAGAACTGTCAGGGCCGACTGCGTGACAGCCCTTCTTAGAGGTCTATTGTCCGCAGTGCTGTTCACAAATCGGCCAAGGAAACAGACTCGGGCACGCATGGCGGCTGTTTGCGATGTCCGCTGACAAGAAACGGTCTGCCGTTTCCGTAGACTTCCTCGCCCGCTCTGGTTTGTTTTATAGACGATGATTACCCACTCTGAAATTCGATCGTATTGTATGTACCCTGTTAAAGATAAGGGCAAAGAATACATCCCCGGGCGCAGCGGCAAAGAAAATTTTCAAACTGGTTATTATTGCTAGACATTTTGATTCAAAACAGAACGAGCGATTTCGCAGACTCTACTACAAACCATTAAGGTTTCATAATATCCGCCCACTTTCCTGCAAAAGACTCCTCCCGTATGGAACTCGATCGTGTTGCGAAATTGAACCTGTGTATATTGAAAGTAGGAATTTTTCTTGTTGTTGTTTTTTTTTTGCCGTTAATAGACATTTTAAAAATAGATCTCTCTCGGTATACACTTAAACTATGTTTCTCCCTTTATTTTCAAAAGAGAATATAGAACGTTTTACTTATATATATATATAAATAAACAGATTAACCATTCTATTCAGGCTATTTATCCATTCTAAGTAAATTTTAAAGTAAAAGCACAACATAACCTTTTAAAGTAATACTAAGATTTACAATTGTGTGCGGTAAGTACAAAAAATGTTAGAATTTACGGGTGTTGCTCTCAGAGAAACTTTAATAAATGCGTCTGTCCGCGTTTTCAGTACCTCAAGATACTGTAGGCAACTGACGTTGAGGCTGGGATTCGAACCAGGGATCTCCGGTTACCAATCCAAGCGTGTTACCCGGAGATGCCTGGTTCAAATCCCAGCGTTAGCCGTCTATAGCGTCCTGAGATGCTGAAGACACGTGTATACAACACGCCACTCTACTTGTGACGAAAAGTACTAACCCAGTTACAGACACTGTAGTGAGTTCTGTAGCAAAACACCTGCGTCTGTCCTATTTAATTAATCCCCGGACCTTTCATTTAAATATACACTTTCCTTGATGGGGGAGGGGGTTGAGGATCATTGGAAATGTCATCCAACAATTTCTATTTTAAAATACTAATCTTTATTATGGTTATCTACTCAAGGATGGAATGGATCAATGGACCAAGATGGCTGAGCACAACGTGGTTGCACATTTTGCTTACTTCATCGGGCCGCTTACATCGCCGTCAGACTCTAAATAAATAGCCAGGCGATGATGACAAAGGAAATCTAAACAAAGCAACTGTGACATCATAGCTGGTACTGGGAAAGCACAAACTTTCTTTACGATTCTGTCATCTATTTTGGTATCTGATTAATTTTAATTTCCATTCTTTTTATACATTTTTTTTGAAGAGGTGCTGAGTGATTATTCCAAGCTTAATTCAATGTTTAGGGGCTTTTTAAGGAGTCTGCGACTGTCAAACAGAAGGGGACCTTTTATAAAGTAATTAAATACGGTTTATTGTTTTCCTTATTCATTATTATAGCTTTGATTGATAAAAGTAGGAAATCGTTAATTGCTAATAGATCAATGATCTTCAAGAGAATCCAAGGTCACCTGTGTAGATAACCAACTATTATCCAATATAAAGTTACACAATTTTTTCCTCATCCAACCTCAGTGAAACTGTCTTAGATATATATTTTTTTATTTGACTTCCCTTTTTCTTTAGAAATGCGAAAGCTGAGGGGGAAAAAATATTCTGTAATAATCATTGATTACCCCCGCTGAGCGTTGTCCTAATTGCTAATTAATATTAATTACTGAAGTGCACGTTTCGGAAGTTAAGTCCGGTAAAACTCGGCGAGTATCAGAATTACTTTCTAAATTAAAAAGTTCCTGTAGCATTCTCAATTTATCGCATCTATTACTTTTTTGTTGTTTTGTTTTAAAGATGAAATATAGAATTTAATTAAATTTAAATAAGCGTAGAGTCTAGAAACGGAAGAGTGATATATTGTGAATTACCACGCTTGTTAATTGTTTCCTTTCGGCCCCGAAAACCGCTAGATTCGCTATGTGCAACGACTGACTAATAAATACACTTCGTGCCAATTCTGTTCAACGTGACTGGTCACACCACCAGCAGCTGTATCTTTTAGACTGCTTTTGAAATCGCTACTACATCGCCTAATAAGGTCCTCGTTTATACGGATTTCAAAATGGCGTTCATTGTTTTGGTTTTTTCTTGTTGTTTAGTTTTTAATCAAAGGGGAAGCGGTGCATCTCGAACATCCAAAGCCTATGTGTCGGACTATTTTGTACTTCGGGGCGTCTCGCGCGAATTCCCTCAATATTTCTGTGTCAGTTGCGTCATGCAATACGAATTAGTTAACTTCACGACAGTAAAACATAAACCGGCTCGTTACCATAGAGAAGCCGTGCTTGTCGACCATTGCGGTCAACCAGTAAGTCGTCAATGACTGGGCTCGTGACGCATGCGCTATAGGGCCGGTTTATTTAACCCTGCACAGCTCATCTAGCCGCTTGGTTGAATCCACATTTCTGCATCGTCTTTAAGAAGATGGAGAGGGTAGTTAAGGCGGCTGTGCTCCGTTTTCGAGACCTATTTTCACCGACTGTTCTACCAGAGCTTGCATTGTGTCGAGGGTTATCTCAGGTACTCTCGACGAGGGTGATAGTACTGCTGACCCGATCCACTAGTGCAGTCGCACTAACGGATCCCCGATCGGACCGGTGAATTTAATGACTAATCCCTGATCGCGACCAGCGGCCACCAGGTGTCGCCCAACGCGCGTTTTTAATGCAAACCCGTGTTTTAGAAAGGAGGTGGACAGATGCCAAAAGTCATGAGAGGGAGAAAAGAACTCGGGGACAACCATCTCGTCTCTCTGATCCCTAAATCCCGGCTGTATCAGAAAGCGTAGACTTCAAACGCCCAAAAGCCATTATGACGCCCACGATAGCTCCGCCGATCAGGAAAATACCGCCATAGCCAAAGTCATCACTCACGATTAGCTGGATGTTCCCAGACCTCAACGACACCAGACATCTCTGGTTATTGAGATATCTTCGGAAACGTTTTACTCGTGAACATACCCCCACCAACCTTTCGATAATATTTCCAATCACTTGATTGTGATTGCTACCCCTTCCTCCCCTTTCTTTTAGATATTTATATTTTGCATCCGCGCGAATATTCCTTTTAGCTTCTTCGTGCCTAAGAACGAGAGATAATAACTGTATTACGTGTTTACTTTCTGTATTATATTAATTTGACATTTTTACTGTCGTAAAAATGACAACGACTACATGCTTAAGTAGGGGCTCGTTCCGTTAAACATCCGAAACCGTTGCTGGTCTGCCATTTGGTAAAGGGCTTGTTCCGGTTTACGTCAGTGACTTCAGCGCCGAAGCAAAAGCGGTTTCGAAAAAGTACCGTCTCTGGCAGATGACGGAGGCTGAGCGAAGCTTCTGCATTGAGCACGGATATCGTGCTGGTGATGGGAGGATGAAGACAGAGCCTACGCCTAAAGATCCCAGCGATATCATAACTGTCAGCCAGAGCTCATATTTAAAATAATTCTATCTGTATTTATTTGCCCTAATGCTGCGATTACCACGTAGAGCGAATCTTATTATTCATTACAGTATCAGTGGGAAATACTCTCAGTTTCATTCCCTTATATATATAAAGACGAGAAATCTTGCACACTTACATACTAAAAGAGTGTATAAAATTCCAGTAATCTAAAGAATGCCTGAATATGTATCCAAAGTTTATTTTAACTGCTTTCTTTGAATTTATGTAGAGATGTTAATTAAACGGTGAAGCATGTTCATACAGCAGGCATCTTTACAACTAGCCATCTTCTGTTTCTTTCTGTAATTAAATTAATAATTCGTGTGTATATTTTCGCGGCTAACATAATAATCCCCTACTAGAGCTTTTTAAGTAGAACTATGTGTATCTTATTGGTTTTTATAATTTTTTTTAAAAAAACAAAACAAACAGCATTTTATCATTTCTGCAGAACTTAAATAAATCAGAAAGATCCTGTTGTCTATCCACCATAGAGCTTTTAAATCTGAATTCTGTAAACCCGTGGACACCAGCTGCCTTAATATCATTTCAACTTCAATAAACCTGCGGACAGAATCTTGGCTGAAAAAAGGGTCTTACAGAAATTGAAGGATTCTTGTAAAATCTAAAGGATCTATTGACTTTCAGCTGCTTTTAATTCATATTTACCATGAGTTAGAGAACCCATGGGAGTTTTCGAGATAACCAGGGATTCCCTTTTCTTTTTATCAGCATCTAGACACGAACACGCTTTGTTCTCGCGTTTCCACAGACACCCTTCCTCTGGAAGGAATACCCTGCCGCCGGCCGTAACCGTCGCCATGAATCAACCCCAACAACTCTTTTAAGGTGGCCGGGGGGGGGCTCTCTTCTGTAATAACACACGTGATGAAAGAGGACAAGAAAACGCGTCTTTCACGTGTCAGTAAATACCGATGTAAAGTCCATCTTTATCAGCAGGATTCGGGTAAAATCTGGCTTCTATTCGCATGAGCTTCTGTTTTCAGTAATTTTATCGACTTTGTCTGGAATCCTTTTTTTTGGGGGGTGGGGATCTGCTTTAGTTGCAGGGATTATTATTATAAATATATAACTGACGTATAATCTTTAAACAGTCGGCCCTAGTGTCCAGGGTTAGGGTTGTTTTTGTTCTTTTTAATACAAATTTGTCGATTTCGTGTGAACATGCGCTTGAAATTTAAAAAGAGGCTAGTCAATTTCACGACAGCCAACCGACCGACACCGGAACAGCGGCCCTGGTACAGGTGACAGACACGCGACCATTGGTTACCCGAGGTGCACTGCGGAGGGAGTCGGGCTTCCTACTTAAAGTTTAGTTTTAGTGCGCGAGCGGATGGTTTGATTGAGAATTTTACTGCGTATTAACGCCCGGGTTGTGTCAGAGGTTACCTAAGTTTAGGCGCCTCTCTCTCTCTCTCTCTCTCATCTCTCTCTCTCTCTCTCTCTCTCTCTCTCTCTCTCTCTCTCTCTCTCTCCTCTCTCTCTCTCTCTCTCTCTCTCCCGAGGTGACATCTTAATTACTGCGGGTTTTTTTTTTTAAAAACCTATCTGAGAGGTCCGCACCAATCGCGACGTCCCTACATCGTCACCAAGGCATAATAAGATCCCCAGTTTGTAATGGAAGTTGTTTTCTATAGCCTCGGCCGTGCTCCTGTTTCCTTCACAAAGGAAACGAAACACATACCAAATTCCAATATTAATAGATGTCTACGATCAGCATACATGATGCCGTCCTAACTCGGAGGCTTGCGAGCGAATCCTATATAACAACCAACCTAGTACTTGTACACTTCGGTTAATCTCTGTCTGTGTGCCCGAGTTAATGAGGATTCTGTGATGGTAAAGCTGTTTTACAGATCATAACTTTGGTATAAATGAGACACCAGCGCAACTAACAGTTGTTCTCCCAGCAAACGCCATCAACATCAACAGGAAACAAAAGCGGGTAGTTGTTTATTGTTTTTCTGTTGTTGTTGTTGTTGTTTTGTGTTTTTTCCCCAATTCAACTTACATTGAATACACCGGTCTTAACAAGTTCCGCCAGACCGTTCACACGCGAGACTATAAGAGATAAAATATAACAACATACTGAAAACTATTCGTACTAATGTACATTAATGTTGGTTATCAGTACCAACATAAATATTAGAGATAATATTCCATGTAATTTGTTTAGTAATCAGAATGTCGGTTTAAACATCAAAATATCCGAAAAGATCAGCTTTAAATTTTGTTGTTGTTGTTGTTGTTGTTGAAAAATCTAATTGAATCTACGTCATAATGTCGTGATGGGAATCCTATCTTCAGATTTAGTATAAGGATATTTTAGGTTTATGACCAAAACCCACCTTCTTCTTATCCTTAACAGTTGACAAGGAGAGCCAAGCTGTCAGATTTAAACGACATTTAAATACAAGGGGTTTACAATGCATCGGGTATTCAGAAAAGCGGCACTGACGGAAGCACCGCCTACCCACGTGATCTCCAACATGTCTGCCGGTCTAATCACTATTTCCGCACTGAAAGAGACGTTTAGACTGTTCATGCCTGCGCGAAGAATTAATGGCTAAGCTTCAGGTGTCGTGAAACTAAACGCTGAAAGCTTAGTATTTGAAAAAAATTTTTTAGACATTTTTCTTGAGGGTCTGGCACGAAGAATTTTATTAACAATCAAATAAAAACTACCAAATATAAAAAAAAAATAATCTGGGGGTATAACAATAAAAGCGGGCTAAAACTACAAAGTCTTGTTTGTTTGTTTTGATTTAATACCAATTTGATGTTGTTCCTCTTGGTAAGATTACCAAAATGCCTTTATCGCTAGTAGACAAACGGCACCCGGATCCGAACAGTTTCGCGATATTCCGAGTCGATAAAATACAGTCTGATTTAAATCTTTCAGCTGTTAATTGTCTGGCTCTCGGGTCACCGCGATTACTAAAAAGACGAGTAAGTGAATTTTCATCTGAAAATACCATCTAGCTCCAATTTTTTTTTAAAAAATGTCGATTTTGGTATTTCTTACAAAATTTAATTCACTTTTTGTTTTCTTTTATTTTAACGGCAAACTCCTATTCCTTTCAAGGAGTAATTTGTGATTCGAACCCCATTGCAGGCGCATCCTATGGGTTCCTGGAAATACTCGTTTTCATTTCTTTAATTATGTACCACATAAAGCAAGTCCATTTTTCTCTTGACTTTGCTAAAACCTGTACTTGTCTCGGTGACACACACTTATCATAAACGAAAAAGTGTCCAGTTTTCAAAATTATTCTATTAATTCTTAGAGTTTTTACTGAAAGATCGAATTTTGCAACAGTTTCTGAAAATGTCAGACTCATTTAGAGATATACAACAATCTGCTGTCCATCACGATTACTTAAATACTTTCTACGCATATATTCACAATTAAGAATTAGTTTTTTTGTTGTTTCTATAATGACACTCCAACACTGACTAATGATGCTGAGAAGTGGATGGCCATTTATATACACGGAAAGTTATTTAAAAATTCTTGGAAATCGCCAAAATGTTTTAGATTGAAAACGTTTTGACAGTTTCCAGACTATAAATCATCTAGAATATAATGAAGAACTCCTTAGAAATATCACACTCGTTTTCAAACTGACATTTCCCCGTGTTTTTTGGTGTTAATTTTACACATTTCTCTAACACATAAGTAAGAAAGAAGTTCCATTATTGAACACCTGTTGTACATTTAGTCGAACATAAACGCAAACATTTGGCCGAGACCGTAATTCTAAAACACACAATATTTCCAAAAAGTCCATGAATAACATTCAGATGTCGAGAATTTAGAAAACTAAAAGTGTAATGTTTAGTTTTTTATGCAGGTATTATCTATTCCAACGAATGTCAATGTGTATATATTAATTTTCACACTGATCTCTTTGAAAATTTGCTTTGTATAAATCTAACAACTTCAGCATTTAAATATTAAACCTACTATTACTAATTATTAATTAAAAAAACTATTAACTAAAGTTTCGTTTGCAACAAAAAAAAAACACTTGAATGACACATTTAGTTTCCGATTTTAGTCATAAAATTCAATATTTAATTTTAAAAGGATTTTGGAAAAGCAAATTTATGGAAAACGTATTTATACTCTGAGAGCCGCCCTGGTACGTTAGTGGACAACTAGATGCTAAGGTCTTATTGCTGTCTTATATATAATTAAGATCACACGGTTGACCACCTTATCAGCTTTATGAATATATCAACCACGATTTTTGTATTTTATGGCTCGACAATTTTAGTTTAGTTAAATTCCATGTTTCTAATTGCTACGGGATTAGAAACTGAGACGGCAACATGCAACGAAATACTCCGTCAGAGAATTGAGTTTTCTAGCTAATACAGAATCCACAATCAGAGATGAATTTAAAAAAATCTGCATAAATGGAAGAAAAAAAAATTAATAAATAATTGTTAGGCTTTTTTAGCATTAAAGGTTTTACCAGGTTTTCCTATTAGCGTAGATATCTTTAAAGTATATAAGCATTGCGGTTTTGTATAATAAACAAGACGCGAGAAGGAAAAAATTTTTACTCGTTCGTGATGTTGGTCGCTTTGTAGACCGCATCTGGGCTTTGAAAGATACAGAATAAATGTCTAACCAGATACAGCTCTACATGGACTGCAGGCAGTCTGTTTTGAGGGTATAGGTAATCTGCTAATTAAATACAACTATTTCTTTTTGTTTATCAGTATGGCCAATCTTCCAGGCCTAAGGGGCCAATCTTCCAGGCTTAAGGAGATTTTTCTTCTATCTCCATGGTATTTCGGTTTCCGTCCGTCTAGATTTCTTTTAAACGATGGAAGCCGGGGTCGCGTATTCGTGATGTATATATATATATATATAATTCACAAAGCGCAAAGCTGCAGTTCATACTCGGGGAAAACCTTCTCGCTTGTGCGCGAAGACTAAATATAAGCCTCCTAGAAGCACCAGTTTTTATCGCAAAAAAAAACAACAACAACAACAAAAAAAACCCAAACCCTGGAGCTGTCTTTCACGCACAGAGTAAACAAAGAATTTTAGATTTAAAAAAAAAAATTTAAAACCTTAATCCGGTTAAATGTCAGAATACCTTTCGTGTAATTTAAAAAAAAAAAAAAAAAAAATTAAAAAACGGCTTTTCCGGAACTTGTTTTCGAGAAAACAACAAGACCGCTGTCTTCTCGGGACTATTCCGACGTCGTCTGAAAAATCCGAGGCGAGGCGCTGCGAGCGGCGATTCCGGTCTGGAGGGAAAGGACACCCACACACCCGGAAACAACAGTAACGCAGCCTCTCTTGCAATCACGGCCGTGCCCGTGACCACTTTTAAACGTCTGTCTGCTCTTGAATGCCCCCCCCCCTCCGAGTCACACCTTGATTCACAAGGTGTTTATTAAATCACCTTTAAGACCCTTTCCGATCGTCGGCTTCCTACGGATAACCACAAAGCGGTGAGCACTTCGATATATTAATGTCATATTACTCTGCAAATTCGGCAGAGTCTGAATTCGACTCCATCAAGCAAAATCTCTGTCTACGGCCGGTAGGCGATTCCTCCTGGAAATTATTTCTTCGGTGCACTTCGAAGTTACTTACGCAAGTGTGAGCACGGGGAATTATTAGACAGAAGCGCATAGGACATTTTCGATTGGATTAAGCATTTAAATCATCCACCAGGCGTAAAAGAATGGGGGAAACGGCTCGAATAATTTAACATGTCAAGCATAATAAAAGAATGCATATTTTTGTTCCACTAGTTTTTCTCCAATCTATTATTGCGGCTGTCAAGAGTTGTTGTTGTTGTTGTGTTTTTTTTTTTTTAATCCTTGTTCGTTTTGTCGATTTGCTGTTGGTTTTAGAAGGAAAAAGAAAAAGCGAATTAAGGGACTTAACCTGATTACAGCTCCGCCATTACCTCATGGCTGATGCAGGGACGGGTTCTTTTTAAAACCGCTAATCGAAAATTAAACGGAACCTCACATATGCCGCGAATACAAATATTTCAATGTGTCGCGCTGTCGTCTCTCCCCCCACCCACTACGCACTGTTTGACATATTATTAATTGCATACATGCGCTTTCACGCCAGATATGTATAAAGGTAAAGCAGAATTTCTTCCTTTTTTTAATTTTAATTCACAATTTTTTCCTGTGCCGGCTCCTAACACCAGCAAAAAATTCCCCTGTCGCCATCTTCAGGATAGATCTCCGGCCGGTCTGCTTCACGATTCCCATTTTGAGTTTGTTCTCCAAAACGTCCGCCAGGCGGAGTTAGGCGTCTTCCGGGCGATGTGGCGAACCCGTCTCTTTTAAGATTGTTCTAAACACAGCGGCGTTAATAAGCAGAAAGCAGTGGGACATAAGTGAGGTTATTTCTGCCCCATCAGCAGTTATCGGTCGCCGATTTCCGTGGCTATGGAAAAAAAAGGGAATCCGGTTTATATAGAAAATTATTGCGTCATAAAACCCTAATTCTAATTCTTCAAAAGTGTAAAATAAAGCGGGACAGGGTTAACATGTAAATCTTGAATACATATTTAATTTGGTATGCGACTGCCGTTCAGTTCGCTCCATCATTTAAATATTATTTTGTTTCTTTATTTCTAGACCAGATGCATTATGACATTGAAGTACAAATAAGCGAAAGTTTCCCCGCCATGGCGGCCGTGGCCTATCACTGATCAGGCGCAGTAATTATCAACGCATCTGGGGAATGAATAAGGTCAGGACAGCCACGATGTCAAACGATACCGCATACCTGAACGACACCACTACAACCGACGGCGATGGCCTATTGGATGCCCCCCAGTTTGAACAGGTCTACGTCACGAAGGTTTTTGTCTTATCGACCACTTTTATTATCTCCATCATCGGCAACACGTTGGTGGTCATACAACTTTTTCGCCTGAGAGGACCAAGGTCGACGATCCAGAATCTCATCCTCAATTTGTCCATTGCCGATCTCATGGTGGCTTTTTTCAACATCCTAACGGACATCATCTGGTCCTCGACGCTCGAGTGGCTGGCAGGGAACGCCATGTGCAAGATAGTAAAGTATCTGACTGTCTTCGGGCTCCATCTTTCTACCTATATTACAGTTGTAATCGCAATGGATCGCTGCTTTGCCATTCTGTCCCCTATGAGTAGAAGCAAGGCCCCACTAAGAGTTCGCGTCATGATTATCCTATCTTGGACTCTCAGCGCGGTTTTTAGCATACCTCAGGTAAGCAAAGTTTACCACCTTAATTTTCTTGTCGCTGTTTTCAGGAAATTCGAGATGAAGTCCGGTTTTGAGAGATCAGGTAAGCCTTTTTAAGTTGAATCTGATGAGGGAATTGGTCTAAATACTTCGTCTGAAACCTGGAATAATTTTCACATCATTTACAATATTTTATGGTGATAAAAGGCAAAAAACAATTGTTTTTAATACAGTGGTAGAATTCTTTAAATCGTTTTTCAACACTGAATATAACTAATTATACAGTTTTCATTGTATTAAAAGTTATCTTTAATTTATCTGACTAACCGCCATGAAATACACAAACTCCGAAATATCACTAATTCAGAACGCACTCGCTATGCTATTGTAGTTAAATGTCCAAGTTTTTTGCATGATGCTAAGTCAATATGTCTATAGCGTAACAGAAATATCTATAACCATTGTTAAATATTAAAAAAATAATTTAATATTGCATTTTTCATCGATACACGAAGACATCATGAAGTTTTGAAAAGATCAATGCTATATGTTAGAGAGTATAATGACAAGAATATCTGAAAGATATCGTAATAATTAAATACTAAACACAATCTTGAGCGAATTGGGCCATTATACAAGGTTTGTTTCCATGGAAATAGCTGTAAACCAGGAAATGGAAAGTCAAGATTGCCAGATAGATTATACTAAATAGGTGTAAAACTTATCCAAAGTTACAAAGTGAGTGCACACTGGGTATAAAAAAGAAAAAAAGTAAATGTCATGTAAATATCACGTAAAGATGGTGTATATTTGTCGTAGCAATCGTCAAAGATGAGGTCAGTGTTCTGTAAGCAGCATGAGATGACAGAAACTTGTTCAAGGGAAGTAACACTTAATGCCGTCATTACACATCACAATATCGAGCTTCCATGGCGTTGAGTGAGAGTTTTATTATAAACTACTCACGATGAATTTCCAATAGGCAGCTTGTACCAATTCTACGTCGTCTTAAAGTGAAGTATATTATATCTAGTTAAGTACGATTACTTAATCTTCCCCTCGAAGATATCATCATTGTGTCACTTAATAAATATTCAATTTTATCTTAAACATTATTTTTGCAGGAAATTTATTTACAGAAAATTTGGCAGAGTTTAGCTCTATGGGGGATGATTGGACTATTAGAATTACTTGACGTTCCATTACCAAGGAGTTTAGTAAACAAGTTTTGCGAAGAACCAGGTTAATAGAATTAGAGACTCTGTTGGTCAGCGGACTGTACAGAGAATCTTTTAAAAAATAATGTTATTGTTAAAGATTTTTTAAAAAAGAAAAGCTAACGGTAAGCATCGTTATGAGATTGGTAGATTTATATTTGAATCCGAATGACACAAATTCCTTTCCCTCTTAGTGTTTTTATCGGATACTTATTATTATTATTATATTATTATTATTATTATTATTATTATTATTATTATTATTATTATTTTATTATTATTATTATTATTTTTTTGTATTATTACATTCATTTTACGTTGCTTCTTCTTTTTTTTTCGGTTTTCCTGGCTGTCTGTTGTCTGTTTAGAAAATGGAAATAGCCATCTCAAGTACGCAGCGGTTTCTAAATCTCAAAGTTAATCTCGCCGTCGGTGTTACCTTAGCTGGACTATTATTCATCGACCTGACAAAATTAAATGAGTTGTTGCAAAACGAATTTACTTCTTACGAGCAACCATCCAAGGAAAAGCAAATAGCCGATTAATCATTAGTATCGCTATAGAGATGAAACTAGATTTAGGATGTAAGCCTATTTCTTGTTCTCCGGCTTCATAAAGTATTAATAGCGGCTGTCTCGCTGGCGCGATGTTTTTCCAATAGGAAGTAACCGGCCTTGGCCATTGGCCAGATTGGTCGAGCGAGTTTAACTTCGTCCTGGGTAATGCACTTCAGCAACACTAAATGGCGGCCCTCACAACTGCGATGTTATTAGTGCGATGGCAAAATATAAATAAACTATGGGTTTTGGGAGATGGGAATTAATGAAGATCTGAAAATTCCAGAAACGTTCATGCCTTAAAATATTCCTGGTCAAGTTTTGATGGTTCGTCTTTTTTTAAAGGTCGCCAAACCAAATCAAAATGGAAAGTATAGATTCCTTTTGTCTATCGACAGAAAGAAGGATGGAGAACTCGGTGGTCAAAGGTGTCTGAGTTTAAGACACGGATGGTATCACCATCCTAAAGCGATAATCCTCAGTGGGCGAATTTTGCAAACAGATGATGGAAATTTATCACCATCCTAAAGCGATAATCCTCAGTGGGCGAATTTTGCAAACAGATGATGGAAATTAAAGCTGTAGAAAAGACGACAAATTAAAAATAACGACAGTCATTTAAATATTAAAAAAACTAGTAAATTTACGAAAGAAACTTAATATCTGGGCTCAAGGAGTCGACTTAAAACCTGCAGAGTCAGCAGGCAGGGAGGGACAAACTATGGGGTGGGTGGTGGGTGAGCGAAGGTTACATACTGTGGCAAAATTGGGGCCGAGACCATTTCATCAACATATTAATCACAATCTTTAGATTTAAGTGCAATACTATGAATGATAAAATGTTTAAACGTTTCAAATGTTTCTCTCTAGTTTCGTATTTATGTTCGTCATCCGTCAAACCAATATTAAAGGTACATTATTGAAGCTTACAGCTCTGTCTCTATAATTACCACGTAAAGGATATTCATTACCTACCGAGCGCTGCAGGTATCGAAAACATATTTAAATTTAATTATGTTAGGTTCTTTGATGTTGTAACAACGAACGGCAGCGCAAGATGGCGCGGTGATCTGATCGTAGATATGCTACATTTCAGTACTGACGCTCTGAGTGGATCCAAAGTGGTACCCACCTGGCAAATGAAAACAACTTAGTTACAAATGATGGAGGTATACGCCTCCCCCCTTTTTCTCTTTTTCTTTGGCCTTTCGCTTTGCGGATCAACATCTTCGGATCAAAGCAGATTCCAAGCACTGAAATAAAACTCCGTCACCGGGTCATCCGCGGGAACGTCTCGTTGGTTTCCGTTCTGCCGTTCAGACTGTTGGAAAACCAAAAAAAAATGACGACCACCGAGAAGGTTAGCCGAAACGTCTGGCCTGCCGAATCGAAGTCGGTTACCGCAATGGAGTTCGGATGGAAAGAAGATTTAAAAGAAGAAGAAGAAAAAAAAACCGTTTAGTTTATGATGGAAGACGACGTTCTGGCACCCTCCGGGCACCAGCTGGAGGATCACTGGATCTGTCAGCGATCCGCTTTCAAGAAGCCCGTAGAAAATCGTCTGTCCTGTGCTTCTCACGAGAACTGAACGCTCCCTTTTCAACAGTTAGTGAAATCTGCGAAGTGCCGGCTGCATCGCCAATGGCTTAATCTTACATGGTTAGTCTTATCGAATCCCCCAAGAGCTCCATGAACTCCCGTAGGCCGAGTCCACACACTTCGGCAGGAAGATAAATAGCTCCGGGTTTTTCTTTGGACGAATTTCTCTCAAAACCGCTGCAAACTGCGAGAAATAACAAACAAACTAAATAACTGAATAAAAAGCGAATAGAAGATTAAATATTGGCATTTTAAAAAATCTATTCTGTTTTAATTCTGCTCGAGCTGGGGGAGATCTATTTACCACGGGTAATTAGTGACAAGGCAAAGGGGGGGAGATTAACGGAGATTGATGCAGCTGAGAAATCCGGGTTCTGCTACTGAAGAGACGGTGGGAAGCTAAGGTATGGTTGGTTCCCCACCCCCATCAAGAGATTTAAAAAATGCAAAATAAGTAAATAATTTCCTTTTTTTTTAAATTCTCTCGGTCTAAGACTTTTCCAAAAGTTTGAAAAAAAAATTTTTTTTTTAAAATTTAAAATGTTCTTTTAATGAAGCGGGTTAGAACAACAGGAGGATATCCCCAAGTGATGCAGCAGACTAAAGGGTTTGGTCTAAAAATACATTTAAAATAAAAGAGGGGGGAGACTCGGCAATCGAGAGACCAATTCTAGCCGCACCCAACCCCGGGAGCTCCCACTGCACTTTCCTTTCACACGCGAAGGAAAAATACCTTCCTCCCCCCCAACACCCGGGAATCCTGATGATGGCGGCCTTTTGGGAAAGATCTCGGAAACGTGGGGCAGGCAGGTGCGCTTAGGGCGTATTAAGAACCGTCCGAGCCATCCGTCTAGTTTCCATGCGAGGTGAGCTTTCCCTGCCGGTATTCCTTAAGAAGATAAACTGTATCGAATTGGCAAAATACTGAATCAAAATAAAAAAATGGCAGTAAAGTGAAAGTCGTTAATACTGTCCGAAGACATCTGGGGGGGGGAGGGATGCCGTACCGCTCTAAATCGTCCTCCTGTTCTATTGCCCGCTGTATAGAGCTGTACCACGCAAACACGACGTATGTACTAGACGGAAGGAGACAATAAAGTAAACGTCGAACTACGTACGGTGTTGTCGGATGCGTTAAGAAAGTCTCTCTATTCTTCATTAAGTTGGGCGTCTCGCCAATAACTGGAAGACATTAAGGGCCTGTGTAAAAACGGGCTGTTACTCGGCGACGCCGAATTTATCTCGTTTTCATTTAAAAAACTAATTCGATGCCGTAGTCTGTTCGCAAAAAAATGCGGCTTTAAGTGTAACTCTATCCAAACAGCCAGAACTAAAACCAATAAACTGCTCCCTTAAGATATAAAATTGGAAATCCTGGTCGTTGGCATTGTTTTGTTGGAAGCTGCGAGTAATAATCGGTTTATTCTAGATGTTTTGAACCAACTTAATAATGGACTCGTCGCTTCTGTAAGTAGTCAGCCGGATACGTGGATGACAAACCGCCTTAGACTGACGAGTGTAAGGTAGATAAGAGCTCCTTTAGACAGTCATATGTCAGCGGGGATAGTAAATATATGATAGATAAGGAGGAGCCCTTGACTGGAAAATTAACGACTGGTTTTGTTGCAGTTTGCCTGAATTCCTTGCCAAACGGGTAATGGAAGTAGGGAGCCTGAATGTCTTTTAATAAATCTGATCTGATGAGCAGTTTGTCACTGTCTTTATCTTTGTATTTATGCCTAAAGATTCTTGCCAAAATATTTTGAACGCCCAGATAAAGGCAGTTCACGTATCTGGCCGCCGCTGTAGACAGAGTCAACTACGGAAGCACGCTGCATGAAACGCACGGTAGCCAAGATAGTTATTATTTACCTGGACTTAGATAATTATGCAAATCAAAGGTGGGTATGTCTGCCCATCCACCACATTTCCGCTACTCTTTGGGTGTTGCGCGTCAAATAATTGGTCTGCTTAGAGGGAAAGATGCTCACAATGGACACCAACGTTCTATCGCCATGGTTACTCGTAGAGACTCAGGTCTTTTGGACAGATGCTAAACCGAAGCGTTTGGTGACACGTGGCACTTTCAATATTAATGCCGCCAGCTTCTCTGCTCGTTGGTGGGAAGGGGGTCTTCACCTTCGCGGACGAAACAAATCCTTACCCGGGGCTCCGGGAACTCTCAACTATGGCGGATCTGAAACGACGGTGTGTGTGTGTGTGGATGGCACGTGTTTGGTGTCGGAGTGAAAAACAAACCGTTCACTTATTAACGGACGCCTAGACTGATTACGTATTGGCTCTTCGAAATCCATCTATTCGACAGACCTTACAATACCTACGCATGAACCCCACCCGCGCTAAGCATCTAGGGAGGAGAAGAATAGCTAGGTGGGAATCCCACAGCGCCAACTGAAGGAATTCCCGCAATTTCTCTGAGGAAATCCTATACCGGATCACCGGCGATCATCTCGCTGGGCTTCCGAATCTAGATTTCCACAAATTCCAACGATGCCGAGCTAAAGCCTCGTTTGGAATCGATTTGGTTAGTTCTGTTTTTGGGGAATTTTTTTTCTTTCTTTGGCTGCAGATGAAATATCCGATGACAACAGATCTTAATTACAATTTAACAATACAAATGTTCGTAAAAGTGTATCGCATTCTTTTAAATGGTAGTCTGGTTCCTTCGGCAGCGCCCTGACACCACAAAAAGTTAATCTTAATGATTTATCGGAAAAGGCTCGTAAAAACTTAGGAAACTAATTTACAGATAATTCAAATCCATCCCCCCCCCGCGCCTTTTTCCCCACCCTTTCTTTATTATTAAGCCAAGTTTTACCCTTTTGTTTTCAAAATATTTTTAATCTTCAAGAAGAATGGAATAGACTAGTGGCCCATGTTACCCCCACTACGTCTTACTCGGTGCATAGTTTGAACTGACTATTTTATTTAACCCTAACCTCCACTATAATATTTCAAATATTTTAGTAAATAATACGGTAATCGCCGTTAAAAACTGCATCGTGAAAACTTGTGCAGTTTGTCTTTGATTCCCAAACTGTTCGACTGATAACCTGTTTATGCGGATTTTACTTGGTCATTCGTAATTGTTCACTTTGTAAATACATGAGCTTCAGCTATGGTACTGTTTAAATCGAATAAATGGTTTACTTTCAAATTAACTAAAAATGTGTGTTTAGTGAGCAAGAATAAGTCTAACTGCATTCTTCTTGCAGCAAATTAGCTCTGAACTGCGAAAACGTTCTGTTGAAAAAATTATCATGGGGTTATTAACAAAAATGAATGGGTATGCAACAAAATTCAGGTGTTCCTCATTGAGTAACAGATCAGTGTTTCGAGCGTTCAAAATGTCCGCCGACATCATTAGACTAAAACCATCGAGTTGGCCTCTTCAATCGCTTGACTGGACTTGTTTTCTCACCCAAGTTTGTCTATTCGACATTGAATGACCGCTCTGAATCTGGTCAGGAAAAGGGGATGCTTTAAAATCCCATAAATCTGTGAATCACACTTCCTGGGCCTATGCGAATTTTCGCTTTACACTGACTTCCGTAAACAGATTTTCGCCGAGCCGCGTGTCCACTGTGGTCCAGTTCGTGCAAATGAAACTGAGTTGTATTCTGTGTCACGTGCAGGGCACTGGCGATGTCTGCGAGGGCTGCTTTTGGTTTGTCCTCTAATCCGTTGATGGTCGTCTTGGTCGATGATGGTTCGCTGTTACTGACAAAAATTTTTAAAAAAAATAACATTAAGCGCTGTCCCTTTTTTTTAAAGTAAAAGATTCTAGGCTATCTGCGTTTCATTTTGACAACAGCCTGATTGTCCAACCACGCCACCTCGTGTGAATGTCGACATATCATGAGCGCGAATTGTACGAGCCATCTTTGACATTCTACCAGTCGTCCTCACTGCCACGTTCTACTTATTGCCTCGGCGCACGGCCATGTGGTTAACATGGGTTAATCCATTATTTTCGTGGGCAATAATTTTCTTTTATCGGGGCTCTGCAGATGAATAAGTTTAGCTATTTCTCCTAGGATGATCCGCAATGCCCGAACTACACCCCCCACCACATTTTGTATAAATAGCATATCGTTAATAACTTTCTCCTTTCTTCTTTATTTTAACTTTGATTTTCATCAGGAAAGGAAACGCCATCTTTACATGGTATTTACTCGACAAGAACATGGCTACTATTAAATGTCAAGAAAGCACCATCTTTACATGGTGTTTACTCGACAAGAACATGGCTACTATTAAATGTCAAGAAAGCACCATCTTTACATGGTGTTTACTCGACAAGAACATGGCTACTATTAAATGTCAAGAAAGCACCATCTTTACATGGTGTTTACTCGACAAGAACATGGCTACTATTAAATGTCAAGAAAGCACCACGGTCGTGACAAACCTCGTTCATTACTCCAGTCTTTAAAACGGAGGAAAGAAAGGAAATTTTTGTACAGGGTTTATGAACTTTAATCGTTTTTCTTAAAAAAAAAACACGTAAATCTGTAGGCAAACCCAAGTCTCAATTCCAGAGCTCGGAAGGCGGTTTGCACGGATTGTTCCGAGTTGGGGGGGGCAGCTAATAAAAAAATAACGGAAGTTTTTTATTGAGGTGAAGTACTTAAAGACCTCAGCGACTCAAATAGCATATAAATACCCCGTAAAGATTATCTTCAAGATATATAAACACTACGGTCCATTTGGGAAGACAAGGAAATCCTTGTTTTATCAATGACAGCATCGATTACCTAAAAGGATTGTTTGTTGTTTATTTGCATTTTTTAAAAAAAGCTATTAATAATTTCTAAATAATGTATGCCCTTCTCTCTCATTTGCACTCCTATTTTCGTATCAGTTATCGAAAGCACGGGTTTCAATGTACGATGCTTCCAAAACAACGAACGACTCAGTATTTAAGTTTCATTCCGCTTTCAGTAACTAGATAAGTGGATCCCCTCATAAATACGTCAGATAATAAGCATAGGGTAGGGTGGAAGATGTATTGAGAAAATAGTAAAGATTGAATAAAATATGCGTCTGATCAGCTGTCTTGGACGAAGTATCGCCCTCAACAGCTTCAAGCACACCAACTCGATTTTACACCCGGTACTCTGGTGAACTTACAATACAATTACTACTGTTGCTCTTTGCAAATACCTTTTATTTGGATCACCGGAACGCTTTTAGCCATCTATGATACACCACGCCTTATAAGATAGGGTGGGTAAATCTGCCTTTCTCTCAGCATTATCCATTCATTACGAGCTTAAGAATACCGGACCATGTTATCTCGAGAAGCCAGACAGACGGGCGGCATGTGGATAATTCTAACACTCGATAACAGTGCTACGAACGAGTAAATACTGTAAGGTCGTATTATCAGGTCTCCTCCAAATGTCTGCTAAAATGTATAAGAATTTTTGGGGGATTATTCTTATTGTCTCCCCTTCGTGTGTGTGTGTGTGTGTGTGTGTGTGTGTGTGCGTGGTGTGTGTGTGCGTGTTAGTTTTTGAGCGATTCGAAATAAAATACTTCTTTCCGTTCCGCAGTATCGTCTGCAAGTAAACGGGATTAGGCTAAAGGCAAAGAGAATTACAAAAAAGACAACCTGACGTTTCTTTGTTTTCCAAGAGATAATTATATGCGACAAAAAGGAACTGCGTGTGATGTTATAACCAAAGGGCTTTTATCACTAGCCAATCAAGGTTTATCAAAGTAAACCGACATTTTCCTCCTTTTTCTCTGATAATCTTGTATTATTTCGACCAAATACAATCACTGATGAAAGTATACGCTGTCTTCTCGCTTGAAGAGTCTGTAATTTCAACAACAACAAAAAATAGCTTCGTTTGCAAACTAAATTTATCCCTTTTCGGTTCCTTTAACAATTTTTAGAACTCTTCCAGATGGAGAAGATCTGTGCGCGAACAACCTTTTCTTCTTTTCCCTTCACTTGTAATTCTGCCAGCAAATGAAGCAAGAAATAGATAAGTTCGTCGTGCTTCGTGTCAAGAACGATAGGCTGGCATCTCTCTCTAACCTTGTTCGACTTCAAGGCCTGATGCTGTGGATGGCTTGGAGAAGAACTTGACATGTTTTTTTTTCCCTGACTGCCTCAAAAATGATGACTACCTGTAGTTTACAGTAATATCTAAAGTCATATATATAAAGTGGTGTATCTTAGAAAGCCAAGAGATCATCTCTGCTTGAAGATTATTTCGCATTTAATGTCTATTGTTTCGTTGCTATTTAAGATCGTAATTAGATAGGCTGCCAACTGATGTGGCTTCTGGTAATGCAGGCTGTAACTACTTATTTTATGCTGCATCACAAGATAAAATCCCGAGCTAATTATAAGTTATATGCAGAAATCGATTTCTTCGGAGTTTCGTGTACAATGAAAAAAAATACCACAACGATTTTAATTTGCGAAATAACGAGCTTTGTTCACCTAAGTTTAAGGAAAAGAATAAATTGCACATAAATTCTTTATATGACGCATGAAAGTATTCCATTTATTGCCAAATACAAATAAAGCTCAATTTTAAGGATTTTAACAAATAAATAAACCAAATAAGCTACTATGATTTTCTCGGCTTTGCTAGTAATTTGGAAGTACAACAAAAATTTTTAAAAAATCGTTTTAAATTCAAAATTCTGAAAGAAAATATACCGAATAAATAGTTTTCCTTATATATTGCCCATGGCCTTCAAAAATAAAAACATCAATTTTATATACATTCTATAACGATAAAAAATACAGTATATACTGTGTATCTTCTAGATAGCGATGGCTTTGCTTTTTAAATATTACTTCATAAGTTATTTATGTTACTGCAGTTTATTATACACGGCGAATGTGATGTAATCTCTAGATAGAGATGGTGTCTTGGATTTTTAAATACTGCCTTTATAAACTATGTATAACGTTCTATTAAATTTAATATAAATAACTAATCATCAATTGCATTTACCTCATTAAAAACTTTATTATTTATAGCCTATTCAGATCCTAATAGTAAAAAGTCTTTCAATTAAATTATTTGGATCTGAGTGAGGCGAATGTGATTGTTTCGCCTTATCAAAAATATGGTTGACTCATACTCTGCAATCTGAACTCTCTTAGTTTAGATGAGACCTCTGGAGTAGTATTTTTGCATCATTTATAATTTTTACTTGAACGCAATTTATCTTGTGTAGAATTATTGTTTTGCTAATTAGCTGAACTACATCTTAAAATTATGACATAACTTTGAATTTCTTCTGCAGCAAAAATATTTCCATCTGGTTTTGTTTCAGCTGAAAGTTCCTACAAACCAGAATTGGTACCAATTTTATGGTCGTCATCATCAATATTGAGCTTATTACTACTTTCATGTGAGATTGAAGTATTTGTTAAATTCTAAGTTTCTAAAGAAGGCTGAGTCTTTTCGGAAGTTGCATAATTTACACCAACTGGATTTGTATCTATTTTAAAAGGACAACTGTCGGATTTTAAAGGTGGAGCAGCGGATGATACTGGGAGGAACGGGAGAATCCAAGAATTCCGCAGTTTCCACAGGATAATCTTCTATTGGTATTAATTTTCGATCTGATAAAAGTATCACTTTTAGGAAGAGTGTAGGTGATAGCATTATTTGTATTTATAATCTGCTGAAGTAATTTTGGTAATTTGATATCAAAATCTTGCCAACCTATACTTTTTTAATCAAGAAACTATTTTTAGAATTTCTTTTAAAATGAGATCAATATCTCTTTCCTGTTTTTCTTTTATAAAACGACTTTCATATATATATAAAGCGTTTAACGAAATAGGCGAAGCTTTTTACGGAATCGTTAGGTATAATAATAAAATCGATCCACCTTTGAATGATATCATCAATTATACTTATCAGATGATTTATCTACGACTTCAAGCCCATAGCTTAGTTCCGAACATTTTCTGTAAAATTTCTAAATTTATGTCAAAAATCATATCTTTACTAACCGAGTTATTAAAAATGTGGGAGATCTTATTTAGATAATGGAAAACGGATAGGAATGTTTAAATTGCTATTTCTGATGGTTTTTCTGGGTTTATGATAGTTCTGAAAAAATATGAAAAGTATCATTTTTATTAGATTTGCTTCTAGTATAAGTTATTCGAATCGGAAACACGATTCAGGTCTTCAGAAATATTCTACAATTGTTGCTTTTTTAAAAAAAAAATCACTTCTTTTATTAGAAAAACGTTTTTTCTTTTAATCTAAATTTTCAATCATTAATGCGTTTAAATTTACTTTAATTCACATTCCTCTCCTTTTGTAAAAAGCAAGACTAACTACCAGATACAACAGAACCTTCAGAATATTCGTGATTACCAGACGCAAATGTACCATCCTCAACTAAAAAAAAAAAATATCTTTTGGTGCATCTTACTTTCTCAGGTAATTCAGATTCATACCCCGATTTTGGATTATTTAATCTCCTCTACCAGCCGATCTAAGTAATCATTTAACATCTTTTATTGGAGTTTAAATTATACCCAAATGTCGTAAAACACTAACTGTGAGTGTAAAATAGTAAAAATCACAATTTTATTAGTTAATACCAAATCTGTTTTCGGAAAAGTTGAAGACTTACAAAGCGGTTTCAATATATTATTCGGGATTTTTAGGGGAAAAAGCCTAAGTGTACAGGCGAATAATATTCACCGGTGTTTAATAGACTCGGTCCAGAAACACAGTTAGATTTAAGATTAAATCTAGACAATTTCACCAAAACGATGCAAAAACCCATCAAAAGAAATGACCGAGCGTGCTTTAAATATGATTTAATACCAGAATTTAGACTTTATAGGTAGAAAAAAAATTTCGTATAGATTTAATTAATGTTCTTAATATTCAGAATTCCAGCTTAAGAGACAAATATGTAGTAAAATCCTTGACGAAAGGTAAAATATCTGTTGAAAATTCTACCAAAGGTTTCTGGTTAAAGTTTGGAAACACCCGCCTTACAGCTAAAAATATCCCCATAAATCTGCTAATGAGCGTATTATATTACGAAGGAGTTGGGTAGCCCGCTGCTCTCGCTAGGATGAGGTACACTAACACTAAAAAATAATACAGGTCGAAATAAGGCCTCAATTATAAACAGCTGAGGCGGCCGGTCGTGGAACCGACCCCAGCTCCCACCACACACTTGCAACTTCACACACATACCCCAACAATTGCACCACACACCCGCAAAAAAAGAACAATTACACCAGAAAGCAGGTATTTGTTCCTTCAATGTAAACGTGTTTCTTCAAAAGATAAAACTGGTAAAAAAAATGTTTATAGAAGCATTCACATTTGTATTTAAGCAGTCTAGTAGAAAAACCGAATAAAGTATGGACTGATGCCGGAAGTGAATTCGTTAAGATAACTTTAAAGGAGCTTTTCAGAAAAAGACCTTTTGAGGCTAGAACATCATCATACATTATAGTACAGGTAAAGCAGTTGTAGTTGAGAAATTTAACGAAACCTTAAAATATGATAGATGCAAAGATTCTACAAAAATCATTATATTAATTGGATAAGCATTTTCATAAGCTAATAAACCAATGATGACAAAAAAAATCGTTATCGTAACGTCACCGTAAGAAGCAGGTGAAATGGAAATAGACAAAAGGTTAAACCATAACAGAAAGAAAGAATAAAACACTTCTAACGATTTAGTGCACATGTATTATAAAAAACATTTTGAAAGAGGATACAGTAAATTTACGCTGATGAAATATTTAGATCCATTAAGCTTAATAACATTCTTAGGACATAAATTAGAATTACTAAATGAAGAAATATTAGGATAATTCCATAAGCAGGAGTCGCAAAAAACTAACTTAGCTTAAGAAGGCTAAAATATCTATTTGGTGAAATTGATATTTTATCATCGAGTAGATATCATCAAAAAAGACAATGCAACTTTAGTGAGATTAACTGTAATAAATAGTTTTTCTAATCTTATTAAAGTTTTTTTTAGAAATGCATTTGTTTTAAATTATATAGAAATTTAATATAATTTTGTAGTTTCAATTCTTTAATATTCTTATATTTTTTTCAAACCGTTTCTCATTCAATCAGCATCTATTGCATACATTTTAGATCTAAGTCAACAAAATAAATCTATTATTTTTCCAGATTGTAGAATTTCTTTTTTATTTTAAAGAAGTGGTTTAAAAGTGCCATGGAGGTATATGCGTTTGGAAATAATAGCGTTACATTATTTTTGTAGTTTGACTTCACAACTTTAAATGTACATTCCTAGGTGAAAAGGTTCGTTAAAGTTTATAAACTCATTTTCATGTGTAAGACTAATAGATTTTCATCATTAATAATTAATGTGGTACTGGGTAATTTCGTTTACGTATTCTTTCCTAAGTTGCTCTGTGGGTTCTGAAAACTGTTACAACTGTTCGTTTTCTTAGATTCCTCACTGATTCACCAAAAAAACAGCTATTCACTAACTTATGATTTTTCTTCACTATCTAAACCAAGTCTCCATATCTGTATTTATTTTAACATAAAGTTTTAAGCAAGCAGATGCATTAAAAGTATTATCTTCATATCCGGAGACAAATAAGGTGAAAGATGTATATAATGTATTACCTACTTATCAACTTATAAAGTACTTAACAATTTTAAACAGAACATTAGATACGAGTTTATTTTCTGTGATTTTATTTTGATAAAGTGAATGCCTATTTTTTTTGTAGCGGCTGTGTAATTATTTGGAGTATTTTAAGTACACTTCATACTTTACAACCATCGGGGGGAAACCGGTTTAACCCTTACAACTATAATTTTCTAATTTTTTTTTTGTTTTGTTGAAATCTTGGGGCTCAATCCACGTAAACTGAGATTATCCGTATCTAAGTAGACGTCATAAGATCTAGTTGAGTCAATTTCTATTTAAAACTTCACACTTCTTGATCCTCTAAAGTTTAGATCCGATACTCACCCCCCACCTGCCAATTACATCCGAGACATTTCATAACATCTTCAGATACATTGCCACGAGGTCTGACGCAGCATCCACGATCGGTGGTACCGTGGAGAGATCTATACATTATTTTCTTTTGTGTTCCATCATCATCATCAGCGACATCTGTTACGAGATCTAATTTTATGGTTTAGATTTCTGAGAATTGGATAAATATTACGCACTTCTTTTTCACATATATTTTATAAAGACTTTAGCAATAGTATCTACTTCTTTGTCTTTTGCCCTAAAGAGAACATGCGCAGAGTTTGCATAATCAGATACATCGACATAATAACAAAAATGCTGATACGGGTGTTTGTTATAATATTCTGCCTTCTACATTCGACAAAACACTTTCACAATCTGCACAAATCACACAGTATACCTTTTAACCCTTAACCGGCAATATGGAGTCGATAAATGCAAAATTAAGATAAATATATGAAGACGGCAGAGCAAGACGAAGCAGAGGGTGGCGCCGACAAGTCTGGACCGATCTTTGCTGACCTGGGGGGTGGGCGGGCCTGGATGTCTGGCTTGTTGTGCCTACCTCCATCGAAATCCGGCACAAAGCCATCACCACGTGACCGTACAAAGATCGAACGCGGGGGGGGAGGGGTGAAGGGGAGGCGACTGACGACGGCGTCCAACGCCAGCCACTGCCCTCGTCGCGATCACTCTGAGTCAGCCGAATCAGCTCTCACTCGGGGTCGGCATATACGCTCCCGTACCACCAGGTGAGATATCGCCCCGAGAGGTCGAGGGACGGGGAAATCCCCCCCCACCAACCCGCGTCTGACGGGAGACGGTAGTGACCTCTATGGGCCGCTACTGACACCATTAATTAGTTTGAAATTTAAACAGAGGCGAAGAGGAGTGGGTGTGTCAGACCGTCATGTGACGATGGCCGCCGGTTAAAGATTAGTTATGTTGCAAATAAAAAATTAATACGTTTTAGGCAATCTAGATAAGCCGGTGAATTTCCACTAGACATCTCCTTGTGTATACGAGTTCTCTCTCGTCTTTACAATTTAACAACCGGATTGGGAGCGCGGGAGCTATCTATCTGTGCTCCATCATTTGCCTTCTAATCAGATTGGATAGATTTCTACGGTATAATGAGTTTGATTTCCTTGTTTCGTAAGCAAGAGATCATCTACAAGCTCTTTCGCACTATCTAAACTTGTAATTCTATGCAGTAGAACTTTGTAGTTATCCTCACCAAACATATACGCATTACTTGAGCTGCTGCTGCTGCTGCTGATGATGATGATGCTTCTAAACTTATTTTGTTTATTGCAACAAATTTCCAAATCAAAAGTATAACCATCATCAATAGCGGTGTTTTATAATTTCCATATATATTTTACTTTTTCTTATAAAACTTACAATTTAATTTTTTTTATTTTTCAACATCGCATTAGCGTGTCTTTAAAAACGTTTCTTTTGTTGTTGTCATAAGTCTTACCGGCTACACAAACAAAACGGGTTAATTAATGACCAAGACTACAGGACAATAGGCAGTAATTCACTGTGAATACTTAAGAACAGATGTCAAATAATCTAAACGCCTCAGATCTCCCTGGCCCGCATCACACACGACTACAACTTTTCAAACACTCAGCACTTTCTAGTCTGAATAAACTGGTAGGCGCAACAACAAAAGAAAAAAAAAAATAGGGGGGGGTAAGTTTCTATTTACTTATCTCTTTATGCTTCAACATCAATGGGGAGGGGAGCATAATTAATATTGCCGGCAAGTTTGGGTGTACTCGCGTTTCGATGATATCAAATTTGTCCGGAGCGTGGTAGGCAAGACAGAGACCCTCGTGGAGTGCATTGGCTGAAAAACGGCCATCTTGCCGGACTTCCCTGGCGCTTTTAGGGGTAAGACCCCATCGAAAAGATGATAGCTGAAAATCAGCCTTTCTACTTTTCAGTAAACCAGCATGGTTGCATAGAGGCTGGCATTTTATAAAATGAAAGTTGCAAAAGTGTAGTTTGATTTTAAATTGTTAAATTCGAAGTTATTTGTAAATTATGTGTCAGTGCATCGTTTTTCAGGCTCTGATATTCGAGAAGCAAAAATACCTGTTCAAGCAAGGAGAGTTCCATCAGTGTAGGATCCACTACACGGCTCCGTGGCAGCAACAGGTCTACCTGGCCTCATCCTTCATCTTGATCTTCCTCATTCCTCTGATCATCATGATCACTGCTTACGCCCTCATCATCTACACGATAGTGAAAACATCAAAAGAATTCAAGGGTAAGTATTACGGTTGCTTATCTCGACTTGTGCTTGTTCTGGTAAAGAAGAGAACGGGATTACATTTCTTTTCGATTTTAAACGGAATGCGACGCTTTTCCTCCATCTTCGGACCGTATCACCATGCCAGGTAGGTCGCGTGTGTTTCACGCGATAAAGTGTCGGCTGTGTGAGGCCGCTTGCGTAGGTGAGACATTCGGGGGTGAGGCCCCTCCCCCCCCCCCGCAAGGAGAAATCTGTTTCTTTTCAGCCATACAGCTTTAAATGCAAACCGTACATTAAACCTGAATGACTTAAAGATATTGGTCACATCTTAATGGACTTCGAATTTTGAAGTCAAAGTTTCTCTCTTCGTTCATTTTTCTTAAGATATAGGAATATATAATATATATACATTTTAGAAAACAGGGAGGATGTACAGTAATGGCGTGTAATGAAACTCGGGCACACATACTTACATAGAAAACACACACACGTGGAGGAAATGGCTCGTTCTCCCCACCGACAGAGATTAGGGTGACGTTAGCTTTCCCATACATTTTTTGCTGCTTTGGGAGTCGGTGCTTAGCCCCGAATTCTTTTGAAAAGCTGGCACGAAGCCAAGACATGACAGGCGGCTCAAAAATTAAATAATGCACTAAACGACATTTTCCCCATAAAAATTCGAGGCGATATATTGAAGTCTTCGTGATCCCCGAAAGAAATTCCATTCCAAGTGGCTCTGAGTGATGGGATTTCCTTCTTAGAATCGTCAGCTTGGATTGAGACCTTTACATCGGCAAAGCAAACAAACCAACGGATTATTTTACTCTTAAAAAAGCATTCGCTGTTTTAAAGTCTCTTCTCGAGGAGAGCTGGTCGTCAGATGATCGAGTCTAGAATGTTCTCGCGTGTCTGGCAATGGCTTCCGTCGGAAGAGAACCTATCTAGACAACGGTAAAGCCGAAATATACTCGCGTCTGTTTGTTCTCCTTGAAACTCAGAAAACCGTTGTTTTCTCTCCGTAGCCTGCGAAATTCTTCGCAAAATATTAAATAATATCAGCGCGCGTCTATGAAACTTGAAAACTTTTAATGAAAAGAGAGTAGGAAATAATTGTGATGGAAGCGTGGTGTAAAAAAGATTCGTATATGTTTTAAAACAAACAAAAACAGTAAAAAAAAAAATGCCTAGCTAAAAAGTCGGGCAATCTTATCGTGTTCCTGTTTATTGTAGAAGTTTCAAATTCTATCACGTGTTTAGTCTGTTTTACTAGTTAAATTCCCGCCTTTCATTCCAGACCTAGTCACAGTCCCGGTAGTGGATTCACCGATAAAAAAGAAGGTTTCAGATTATGTTTTTTTTAACCTGACTGCAGGAAATCTCTCTCTTCGTTTCCAGAGAGAGAGAGAGAGAGAGAGATGGAGAGAGATGGAGAGAGAGAGAGAGATGGAGAGAGATGGAAGAGAGAGAGAGAGAGAGTGGAGAGAGAGAGAGGGAGAGAGATGAGAGATGGAGGAGAGAGAGAGAGAGAGGAGAGAGAGAGAGAGATGGAGAGAGATGGAGAAGATGAGACAGAGAGAGATAGAGAGAGAGAGAGAGAGGAGAGAGAGAGAGAGAGAGAAGATGGAGAGAGAGAGATGATAGAGATGGAGAGAGAGAAGATTGAGAGAGAGAGAGAGAGAGAAGCTGTCTCGCTTTCGATCGAGAGAGACTAGAGAGAGAGCTCGAGAGAGAGAGAGAGATCGAGCGCGCGCTGGCCGAGAGAGAGAAGAGAGCATCTATCGCGCTCTGATCGCGAGACGCTCTCTCTCGCGAGATCGAGAGAGATTCTAGAGAATCTCTTGAGAAGCTCGAGCTGCTCTCGAGAGAGAGGAGAGCGAGAGCTCTGAGAGAGAGGAGAGAGCCCTAGAGAGATCTCGCGAGACTCTCTCCGAGAGAGCTCCTCTCTTCTCTCCCCGATCTCTCTCTCTCTTTGCTCTCTTTCTCTCTCCGAGATCCTCTTTCGCTCCCGCTGAAGTTTTCCTTTCCTTCTTTTCTTCAAGCTTTACTAGGCGCCTATTTGCCCTCTCCCGACCCGATTTCTGCCATCGGCATATTGCGGCGAAGCAGAACCGACAAATTTGGTTCTGGTCCACCAATTCTGGCATCGCACGTCTCGCTAAAGATACGCGAATCATCAATTTCACTTTACAGTCTATGGCCTCTGCGTTGTGTAGTCGTACTAACGCTGACCAATGGCATCTTTAAAATTCGAAGTACACGATTACTTTCGATTACGTCAGCCAAACCTTGCCCCCCCCCGCGCAAGTTCTACAGCTCGTTTCTTTCGAGCAAACCGTACCATTTTATCGCTACCGGCATCCAGCCAACGTAAACTGTACAAACCACAGGTCGCCGAAACTGCAATTACTACGGCAATTCCGCTGTTAAATCTACTCTTATTTTTTTATTACAAAATTAAGCAGAATTAATCTGCAATAAGATAAGTATAAACAATAAACAGATATGCATGGAGAAATCTGGGGAAGGCCAACGGACTTAAATTGGCTGATGATGATTGATGATGATGATGATGATGATGATGATGATGATGATGATGATGATGAACAATAGAGGCTAAACAGTTAGGAGTGGTAAAGTTCCACTCTGGTCCACAGTCTTTCTTTTTTTTTTAAATTAACCAAAGAAAACCGTCGTAAACCAGTCTTGCCCTTTCCTCGTTTGCTGGCGCTTCGTCAGTTTTTTTCTGTCATATCCTACCACAAAACAATAGGCGACGATAAGTGAAACTAACTGATGGAAAAGGGCCGCGTACACAAAAGATCTCGAGAACAGTTTTCCCGATCAGTCAAGCCTAGTTCTGACACCCTGAGATTGCGCACGGGAAAATCTGACAGAACCTATGCCAAAGCATGTTAACCCATCACCGCCAAGGATTTACACGTTACTAAATACAGCGATACCGTAGGAAGGTAGCGCCCCGGTAACTGTTCGTTTCTGACTTATAAAAAAAAGGGATAAACGTTAATATGAACGAGTTTCCGGCTGATACTCGAATGCCTTCGATGCTCATCGCGAAAAGAGTGGAAATATTTTGCAGGGAAGTTTAAACGTTTTATTAGACTGGTGAGTTGGGTGGGAAATGGAATTCAGTGTTGAGGTGTGAGATTTGTCAACAGGGTTATGCGAAGAACACTAAAATAGAGGACTGGGAAGAGACATATTAGAAGTTCTGGAAATAATAGGGGGGGGGGTTTGTGTGCGAACAAGAAAAGAGACCCAGCCACCGGAAACTACTGCTACTAGAGGCCATACTTGTAAATTGGCATAAATAGATGCCGTAAAAATATATTTTTGTAATATAACTGTTAATGAAAGAGAATAGCTTATCGGCGTGGTTTTAATCAATCTGAGAATTATTTTGATGGCCATCGCTGAGTAAACCACGTAGTAGTTTGTGTGACGAAGCTGCCTGTCGCTTTTGGCCGGTCGACTACCGTTCGTTCGTTTAAGATCTCGCCCGACACTAACGAGATTACAACCGTTAACGTTGCTTTGTCTGATTAACGAAGTCCGCTCAGACTTCCATATTAGCACATCCCCCGCACGTGACTACAGCGCCATCTGACGCTCACTTACGCACGCCCACGAGCCGTTTATTTCGAAAGCGCCCCGGTTTTGGTTAATTTACAGTTTGTTTTTTTTTTTTTAATGTTAAGAGGACTTCGAGTGTCTGCCTATGGCACCCCCCCCCCTCCCCCTTCTGATGGGTGGTTAGTGTGGAGGGCTTTACGTTAGAACGAACGGAAGAATTGCTTGTTGCCTGTCTCTTTATCGAACGTTCCATCATTAAGTTAAAACTAGAGAACTGTTCAGATGCCGTCAGCGTCGAGATTTTCTTAGCCCCCCCCCCCGGCCGGCGATAAGCATCCAGTCACCTGATACTTTCGAAAGCCACTTATCCCCAGACCAGAATTAGAGGAGAGGGAGACAAAGCGTCTTCTCCGCGATGTATGACAGAAAACTAATGGTTTGGCGTGTCGTAATGAAGAACCGTGTCAAACAAACTTGAATAAGTGCGAGCGATACATCATCCACTATATCGGACCATGTCTAAAAATGGCGTCAGCCTCGTTAGAAGGCAGCCTGCTTTCGCCACTCAGTGGTTTTTCTAGAATTTAAATTCCGTCTAATTCTTGCAGCGGTGACGGTATTCGCTGGTTTAAATCACTAGTAAGATTAGTTTAGTCCCCGCATAACGAAACTAGTTTACATCTACTTACTGGTTTAAAGAACAACTCGTCTTTTCTATCCAGTATCGGATTTGTTGAGGACAGACGTTCTGTTTTCTGTTTAAATATTTTTTTTTAGGCGAAACATTGTAGAAGTAACAAATATCAAATAAAGGTCGGAAAAGGATAATTTAATAAAATAAGTAAAAATAAATTCTAGCTTTCTTCTCTACCGATTGTAAAAAAAATATGAATTGATATGGAAAATAAGCAGTCCTCTTGTTTACAAAGTGTACGAATTTAAGTGGTCATGTGACATGCCACGTGATCTGCTAAACTCCTATGCAAAGAAACTTCGAGAAACTTTTGGCCTATTCCACATAAATCATGGAAAAGCAGGAAAATGTCAATGATTTTGCAGAGGGAATGATAGCGGGTTTGGCATCGGTTTTTCCCCTTATCTCATGGTTGGGCAGAGCAGAAAATTCAGTAAAACAGTTTCGCTCGGGGTTCATTGCTTTGTCAATACTTTTTGGAATCGATCTCCATTAACCATATAACCTTGGACGGAAGAACCATGACAGATCGGCGAGCTGTGACGACTAAAAGTGAGCCGAAATCTTTGACGCATAACAAAGGTAAATTTATTTCTCCCGATTCTGTTACCTAAGTATTGCGTCAACTCCAGATTAGATTCTACGGGGGGTTGAGGGGGGGTTGAAAATACATTTTTAAATCGATGTAGCTTTCCCCGGATATCCATTTTCATCTGGAGCCTTAACTTGGCGCTGTGGGTGTCAGCGGAACCTCTGGTCAACTTTTGATTTGCGATCTTGCGCACCTCGCATTTCTTTTTTACTCTTTGTCCGCTCCTTAGCAATTTTTTTAGCGCACTTTTAGTTGTTGACGCACTTAAATCGCATTGGCCGATACCGGCACTTCTGTCTCGCTCTAATCGATTTATCGACTTCGGCTATGCGTCGCCATACGGAAATTAATTTACCTCCCCTTGTTTCTCGGTCGGTCTTCTTAACCCGGAAACACATTCGCCTTTCCTCGTTCGCGTCTCAGTTTTTTTTTTTTTTTCTTTTTCTTCTTTCTTTCCTTTCCTTTTGTTCTGTCCGAGCTGTTTGCGAAGGAAACTTGCGGCTGGCAGCAGCCGCATCACCTTAAAACATTCTCCCTCCATCCGCAGACACGCCGTCGTCGCCGGCCGTGTCGAAGACGGGGTCGGACGGCATGAACCACGGGCAGATGCGCAGCCACCTGTTCGAGAAAGCCAGGAAGAAGTCCCTCCGCATGAGCACTGTCATCGTCGCCGCTTTTGTCATCTGCTGGACCCCGTACTACATCATCTTCCTGGGATTTGCCTTCTTCAATTGGGAGTTTTCGCGCAAAGTGTTGTACTTCTTCATCCTGGGCACTTCCAACTGTATGGTCAACCCGCTCATCTATGGAGCTTTCGCAATCTACAAGGTGCATAAACGCAGGTTAGTTACCCAACTTAAAACGAACGTCCGCGTCGTTCGTCTTCCGTCTCCTGTTCTGACGGTAAATTTCTCTTCTTGTGGCATTAAACCTACTACGCCATTTCATTTGTACCCGCCCCAGAGTTTATTTAAAACCCGCGACGTTTAAATATTAAAAAAAGGCGATCGTCCCCCCTTTTCCCCTTACGCAAAACCTGGAGGGATAATCTGATGCGATTTAAAACAAGAAAATAAAATAAAAAAGACACTCGTTATAATTATGTTTTCCTTTCTTAAATCTCTTTTGGTTTTTACTAAAGATGAGCCGAGAAACAATATATTCTTTTATTTAAATTTTTATAATCTTTATACTATAAGCTATTCATTTGTGCGAATTTTTAAACTTGAAAATTCAAAGCATCTTATGCAAATTACCTGCCAATCAGAGATTATCCAAACTATGTGTATTGCTGATTATTTCTCCTTCTTCTACTGCTTCCATTTCCCAGAAATAAATATCTGGTAAATTAAAAAAAAAAAAATAATAAATGATCGCTTTCCTTAATTTATTCGAGATGACATCAAGACCGTACAGTTTGGTAGGGATAGGGTTAGGGAGAGATACGCGCCAGACGAAAGACAGCAGTAGCCGAGGTAAAGCGAAACTTCATAAGGGTCGGGTGAAAAAGTTACCATTCGACTCAGCTGCTTCTAACTCTTGTCCTTTCAGACCGTTGAGCGGAAGAAGAGACTCGCCGAACACCACGCGGATGGTTATCTTCAAGAACAAGCAGTGGTCAACCGTGTCTCAAGCCGCGACCAGCGACCAGAACTCCAGCCACGCCAAGGAAGACAACCGCGACTGGCGCTGCAGCCAGTGCGGCGGGACGCTCGTCAAGTGCAAGCAGAAGGGGACAGAATCCAACACCTTCAAATCGGTGACGTGGAAGGACTAGAACGGCGATGAGACACATTTCCTCATTACAGCATCAACATCGAGAGCTGAAAAATACCGCGAACACGCCCCGGAACCATATGACCGGGCTCGAACTCGGATCACAAGAAATTCCATTGTGCAGGGACGTAAAATATGACATTGAACATCTTTATTTTGTGCTGCCACAGAGCAGCAAAACTATTGACATAAAACTTAACTGATCAACAACAGGTCACTTACGAAGAGAATTGAATCCCTTACTATTTCTTTGGTCTCTTTAAGCCCATTTCTTTATCCCTCAGTAGGCTTCCTATTCGTATTATCTTGTTTAAAGCTGTACCTACGTAACTCCCCCCCCCATACAGTTCCTGCCCTCCTTCACCTACTTACCTAATAACCGCTGCAGGTCTATCGGATGTCTTCGCGCTAACCAATCTTCTTGTCGTAAAACCTTGATGTTGTGGTGGAACAGTTCCAGAAAAGAAAAGCTGGAAGATGTCAAACCGGAACCTATAAGTAAATAAAGCAAAAAAAAAAAAAAATGAAGAAGCTCAGGCTGATTTTCTCATTGATAATTTTTATATTTAGAAAATCAGGGTTTAGAAAAAACCTTAACGAAGTCAGTTGCTCAGCCTCCTATTTCTTGCTCTACTACGTGTACTCGGAATCTATTGTGCATCTCGTGACGCCATCTTCCCTGCAGGCATTCGCTTGTCTTCCTCTCTATTTCTTCTATGGATGTTGCTGAAGATTATTCACTACGTTTTTGGTGGGAGACATCTGTATTTTTCCAGATGCATGGTAAACCAGTGTCACGTATGTTTGTTTATTCCTTTAAATGAGCTTCAGTTTTTGACTTCTTATCTTCAGTAAGAGGAGCGTCGGACAATCGCCATGTTCGTTTTAATCGTGCTGCTGCTACTGATCATGACGACGACGACGTAGTGACCATGAGACGTTGGAGTGTTGCTTAGCAACCATCAAGAGGGCTAGTTTTCCTTTTCCTATTGGGTGTTACTCGGCATGGCTCGACTCCGGTAGCGGGCGAAAGTCGACGAACACGAGAAAACATTGAGGGAGTTCATCGGGGACCCACCCACCTCTGTTTCGTTCTTATAGCTGGTGCAGGATTTGAAATCGAGGTTCTTCTCTTAGCTTCCACTGAACATCTCTTGCGTTTGCATTTTTTTTTTTTCTTTCACCTTTTACTGTTACACGTCGCCTTGTTTATTGGGGAGGATAAGTTTGTTTTTGTTTGGTTATCTCGTCCTGCTTCGTCTCAGTGTTGCGCTACAACGTGGTCAAGATTAACGGAAGATCGGTTACATGCCGGCATCGCTACATAAACTAAGTCGGAACATTCCTCCTCCAAAGCACTAAAAGTGGAAATAACTTTATATATTTTGTTCTCTTATGTTTGAATTATGTGCAGATCGAGCGGATTTTTGTTACTTTATTGTATATAAATGTTTGTTTTTTTTGGAATAACAAACAACTGAACGATCAGTCATAAATCATTTCACAAAAAAGCTGAATTAATTTCGGTTCTGTTTAAATTCAAATTTGAATATAATCCGATTTCCATGAAGTCGAACATGTAACGCTTTCGCTTATTGGCTAAATCGAACCAATGCGCGGTGCTCATCTGGACAGGAAGGTATATAAGGTAAGCTGCGGTTGGTTGCCGCACTGCTTTAAGATGAGATTATAGTGATAATTAACAACCAGTCCCGGTCTCCACTACTTCCTGGTTCGTAGAAAGAATTGGAAAAAAAAAAAAAAAAAATCGCCTTGAGCGAGTACTGGTTCAAACTACTCTCAAGTGTTTTTGTAATAGCTGCGATATCCATCATTCTCCTGGTCCAATGTTAATTTTCTCGTAAAAGAAAAATTTCCGAGTAAACTGAGAATGTGAGTCCTTCTGATAATGTTGTGAGCATTTTACCGTGAAGTTTTCTGATCTGATATGTGCGATTCTATTATGTTAACCAGAATCTTGAATTCTAGTCTTCCAAGAATAATAATAATAATAATAATAATTTTTGATGTTATTGGTTTTTTTAATTTTTATTCTTAGTCACCGGAAAAATTATTCTAAAATATCTGAGGTTTAAAGATCGAATCTATTTAAATCGCTGAGTGCATTACCCCAAAAGTGAGAGATGCCCAGAAGAATGAATAATAACCACGTCGTCTTTAACGTGAAACTACGCAGAATGTAAATTCCATCATTAAGCGCCAGTAAATTTCTGTAAAAAATCGATATCATTTATCCTCGATCGATTCAGCAGCTCGGAGATTTTATTTGGTGAATGTCAGCATCGTTTGTTTAATAAGTATTAAAAGGTTCTCTCTTTTTTTGTGTCTTCAGGGCTTCTTTTACTTCTAACAGTTTTGATGTTTTTCAAAAAAACCGAGTGACTTTTATTTCTTAGAAGGTTCAATAAAGTTGAAGTTTGTCGTCGTTATTCTTTCTTCTTCGCTGCTTTGTCGCCATCTGAACCCGGGGCCTCGATGCCAGCCACCCAGCAGCGTTACCAGCAGAAAGAACCGGAAGTTGATTTCCACAAGGAATTTGCACCCCGCTGGCAGCTTCCATTGATTAATGACGTGCACATGCAACGCGGCCCAGGGGAAGACTTTGATTATCTCCATGATCTGGAGAGCGCTCTTCTGGTCGGGTTTTGGCAATGGGCTAATCGCCTATTCTCTTTAAAGCTAATAGACTGCGGAAACCGGAAATACTGTTCGCACTCTAACAAACCACTTGTAGTCTCTTCCCATAACTTGTTGCCTTCGTGAATTCTTTAGTGAAAAGAAATTGCGAAGAGCCTTGATCTCTATTTCCGAGTCATTGAGTCGTAAACAAAATTGGTGCCGACAGGTGGCAGTAAACTAAGCTGCCAGTACTGGAAAGCTAAACACAGTCTGACTGGTGAAGATCGTTTTCTTTCGAATTTCTCCTCACAAAATATTTATAACCACACAGATAAATATACAGCCGAAATTAGAATTCTTGATGGCCAAGAATTCTGCATAATTACCCCCAAACAATAAATAAATAATAAAGATAATGCTTTAACATCAGTCATCTGTCACTCCGAGCAAGAGAACATATGGTATTTCTTTAAAAGTTGTAACATTTACGTAAATTAGTATTAATAATGTAACAAATGTCAATACTAATTCAAATAATTGACACTGATGAAGCAAAAAAAAAGTAAAAAAATTCAGAATGAAAATAATTTAAAAACATGATCTTTGTTTTCAGCTGGGCTGCAAGTAACAACAAATGTGTGTGTAATGTCATTTATACAATATTAATACATACAGCAAACTATACTTTACTTTGTAAGTATAATTTTAATTAGGTATTTCTTACATATTGATTAATAGTTAATTAATTAATTATGAATATCAGCTTTCACGAAAACAGCTAACCCTTGAAATAATAGCATATGGTAATATTATTAGATTTAAATAGATATACACCTATCCAGCAGTGTGGTTGCTTGTATCGGAGCGAAGATAAATGTTTTGCAAAGTTTCCTATGCTCGCAGTATTGGGAAGTAATGGAACCAGTGGTTACCTAACTCTATGGAAAGCTACTCTGATGAACATGTCCATCTTCATGGAACATCTTGGAGTTCATTTACCGCTGAGCACCAACTGAGTGACCTCTCATCACACCTATGTACTAAACAGCTATAACGTTTATTTTCTAACAAATGCGGGAAAAGACTAGAATAGTCAGCGGTCCCAGGTCAACAGACAACATACACGCCGATTCTCTTCGATTGTATTGCTTGCGCTTCTTGATGGAATGATAAGCTGTCTCACCTTTTACCCCTGGCTCCAGCACTTAGCTCTACTTTGGTGCCAGATAACAGTTAGTCTTGATCACGAAGAAATTCTTGCCATTTTTTTTTTTTTTTTCCTTTTAAGATTGTGAATTTGTAGCTATTCTCCACCAAGAGCCCGCCTTCAGATATGACAGGACGATACCTCGTTTTGTTTACTCCAGTAAAACGAGAATCCTCTTTACCACGTATAATGTCCTTAATTTATCTATTAAAGAAACTGCCATCTCGACAAAACGGTTCGGTCACCCTGACCCCGCACCACTTATTTTTCCCCTGGAGAGAGAAAAGTTTACCTAAGTAACAATCAAGTCACCCAACGGAAAGAGTACTCCACACACACACACACACTCTCCTCTCTCTCACACACTCGCACTCCACACACACACACTCGCACTCACCAACACACTCACTCACACACACACTCACACAACACTCGCACTCACACACACTCACTCACACACACACGCACTCACACACCTCTCACACACACAACTCACTCTCACACACGCACTCACACACACTCTCTCACACACACACACACTCACTCTCACACTCTCACATACTCACTCTCACACACACTCTCACACACACACACTCTCACTCTCACACACGCACTCACACACACTCTCACACACACACACTCACTCTCACACACGCACTCACACACACTCACTCTCACACACACACACGCACTCACACACACACTCACACACAAATATATCATGATGGGCTGGAGTAACTTGAGTACTTCTTACCTGGATCATTTTCAAATAACCAACAAACACTGCTTACCTCCAGCTTGGTTGAAATGTATAAGCAAAGTAGGTAAGTATGTATCTTGTATGATGCTTGTGTGAATGTGTGCGCGCTCGCCACATTAATCCTTCATGACAGACTTAACCTTTAACTTTCCTTTATCATCTTTATTTTTCATTTATTTTAATTACAATTCTGTCATCCCCGCTGGTATGGTACCAGAATATGTACATATAAAGACTTTTTATCAGTTAGTGCAATTTATTTAAAGATAAAATACAAGCAACGTTTAAAAAACTTTAATGATGTCAAAATAATTTGATATTTTTGGACGTTGCATGAAGAGTCTATTCTAATAATAAATAATAATAATAAAATAATAATAATAATAATAATAATATATGATGATGATGATGATGATGATGATGAATGATGGGATGATGATGGTGATGATGATGATGATGATGGTGATGATGATGATGATGATGATGATGATGGGATGATGATGATGATGATGATGATGATTATTATTAAACAAATGGAATTTAAAATTTTAGTTTTTAATATCTCACACTTAAAGAAATTAAATTGTATCGCGACGAGGATCCTTAGAAATATAGAGAGTCGAAATTCCAAAATGACCACTTTCGGTTCTTTCTAAGCGCTTCTAAACCCCAGGTTTCTCTCATCGAGTAGGATCAGTGACCAAGGAATTCAGGACGACAGGAAATCAACAGTCAGCTATGAGTCCAATAGCCTATTACATTTTAAAAAATTTAAAAAAAAAACTCTTAAAAATGATTGATTGGTGGTCTTTACCATTTTTTTATATCTTTCTTCTTTAACGACAGATATCTATATTGTAATAAGTCGATAATTTGTGACAATACTGCAGATATTTTCGCCGGTTCATTGGAAGAGTAGGTGTAGTAAATAATAGATCTTCATTTACAGACAGTTAGCCAAATGTTAATGTGTTTGTATATTTCTGTTTAATAGCGAGGAAATTAAAGCGGTTCTCTTGCTTTATTATACGGACTATTTTGTATAACTCTACTTGTGGAAACCAAAATGCGGATGATTACATCCTCATTAAGCCACATTAAAACATTTGGGAATTTTTTTTTTACTGTATTAAAAATAAAATACAAATTTTCTAAAAAAATTTTAATTTCTCCTTTTTGTTACGTCGATATTTATATATATATAATAAGGGGAGATAACTCGAACTGACAGATAAACGGAAAGGATTTGCACCCGTAAAACAAAACAAACGAGTTACGACAACAAAGCCATTAAAGAAAAGAAAAAAAATACCATCCTGATTGTACTGTTGAATAACAAAGTCTCGGATAGATTCGGAGGTTATACATTTAATAGATTTTAGCAGCGCGAGGACGATGCAGACTGGGTTACTGCTAAACGAATGCGACGTATACCAGCGGCTGCTGCTGCTGCTGCTCTCAAAATGATGGATGTACCATACTTTCGTTAGGAGATTAAGAAAGATGCGTGGGGAGCTCTAATTTCGTCTGTCCGGGATGGTTGGCGTTTTAATTTTTATTACATTACAAGAGAGAATCCACGCGGCCCATCGCGACTCCTTTTCACTGTTTCTCTGTGATAACTGTTGCTCTGGAAAAATTCTTCGTTTGGATCGGAGCCAGAAGAGTATTCTTGATTCGAACTTTAGTCACCCTGACAGATGTACTTTACCGTCTTTGTTAGAAGCGATTTCCCTTGCAAGCAAACAAACAAATGAGAGGGAATTATCAGACTACTATGGCAAAAGGTTGGGGAAGACGAATAGTTGCAATGGCCGACTTTGTACGTTTAATATCAAACATTTTCGTTCGAAGACTTGAACGTGTTTTCTGTGTTCAGAAATTGTTTGTTACCTAAACACGAATACAGTAAAGGGAAAAGGTTTGAAAATTTAAAAATCATGTGTTTTGTTGTGTACAATAAATTATTTCTGTGTAATAAAAAATATTTAAAATCGCACGATTTTTGGTTAATTTATCAAAACCGATTATAATTTGATCATTAGACTGGATATCTAATAATTTTTGTATTAACAGATAAAATACAGTTTGATTGATTCAGCTGCTGCTAATCTTTAACTACGGGCGTTTTGTTTTCGGATTAAACAACAAAGAAAACGAACGGTACCATTACTTATTTTGTATTTGTGAGAGAGAGATGTGAGAGATGATGTCATAACAGAGGAGAGAGAGAGACAGAGAGAGAGAGATGACGTCAGTACATTGAGATGACGTCATAACATAGAAGGAAACAGATTGAGAGAGATGGCGTCAGTACATAGAGAGGACGTCATAACAGAGAGATATGACGTCAGTACATAGAGAGAGGACGTCATAACAGAGGAGAGAGATGACGTCAGTACATTGAGATGACGTCATAACATAGAAGGAAACAGATAGAGAGATGGCGTCAGTACATAGAGAGGACGTCATAACAGAGAGATATGACGTCAGTACATAGAGAGAGGACGTCATAACAGAGGAGAGAGATGACGTCAGTACATTGAGATGACGTCATAACATAGAAGGAAACAGAGATTGAGAGATGGCGTCAGTACATAGAGAGAGGACGTCATAACAGAGAGAGAGATGACGTCAGTACATTGAGATGACGTCATAACATAGAAGGAAACAGAGATTGAGAGAGATGGCGTCAGTACATAGAGGACGTCATAACAGAGGAGAGAGACAGAGAGAGAGATGACGTCAGTACATTGAGATGACGTCATAACAGAGGAGAGAGAGAGACAGAGAGATATGGCGTCAGTACATAGAGAGATGACGTCATAACAGAGGAGAGAGAGAGACAGAGAGATATGGCGTCAGTACATAGAGAGATGACGTCATAACAGAGGAGAGAGAGAGAGAGAGAGAGATGTGAGAGAGATCTTCATTTCTAATCTTTACTTTTTAATGTGAATTCGTTTTAAAAGAGTATTCTTTGTGTTTAGTGACTGGATCTGCTTTGAGTTTATTTTTCTTTTTTCTTGAAAATGAAGACGACGAGCACACGAACAAATACAATCATCTTTAACGAATAACGGGATAAATCAGAGTGATCATGTTTCGCGAGGTTGGAAACTCTAAACCTCTTCCCTTGTCTTCCTCGGGCTCTGGCTTGTCGTCTTTAAAGTCTATACAAAATCTGGACTCGCTCATAAAAAAAAAAAGTACAGCCCTTTACAATGCAGCACTTGACACATTTACCTGGAAATGGGTGGGAGCACATATTCACGTGCATCTCAAACCTTGATGCAGTGGCGGAGGAAATTCGGTCGCGCTGCAGATGAGGGTCCCAGAAAAAAAGGTTAGGGAACAAAAGTAAGTGTATTAGATGTAATATTCACGGTTTGTTGGTACACATTTGATCCTTATCAGATTCTTAGTTACTGCTTATCTTCAAGATATCTGGTAATTAATAAAGATATTCGTTTTTTTTTAAATTTAGGTAAACTCACGATGCTTTAAGAACTGAAACATTTCTACGCCCACCTGTAACAGATTAGAAAACTTTAAAGTAAATATTTAAATTTGTCCTTTTCATCATTTAAAAATAATTTTCAATTTTTTTCAGTTTTATAGCAACTACCCAAATAATCGGAAAAAAGGGGGGGGACTTTTCAGTAAAATAGTTAAGCACGATGAGTTATCTTTCTAAATAGATGAAGAGAAGACAGAATATGTTAATGTCCCATCCTCCGAGAAACAAATTTTAAAACGTTGAAATGTTAAGATAAACTTTACACCAGCTTTTAGTAATTAATCCTCTCAAGCCCTAAATCTTGTTGGAGATAAACCTTTAAAGAAAACACAACAACAACAACAACAACAACCGCCAGGAGGGGATTGGACCACCGGTGGTCCGTTTTCAAGACCAAAAGACTCGGGCAAGGATAAAACATCGAGTTACTTAAATCTGAATAACGGAGGTAAAAACAAAGATATGCTGATTTATCTGAAGATGTTTTAAAACTCTACTGACCATAGATCAACTCTACACGCGCGTCTAAGACTTGACAGCCGACATGACATGGCTTAACCAAAGATGGGTGCCACGTCCGCGCCTTGCTGGTCCATCTGACTAACTTTGTACCATTCGATTTAGTTTTTTCTTCTTCTTTTCTCCTTACAACAGACGAATGGCAGCGGATGTGATGGCACAAAAGCAAGCAGAACCCCTGTTAATGGCAAATCGTACTTAACACACACTTTCTTTTAAATTTCCACCATTGACTATCACGTGTAGAACCACACGGATTTTCTGTTTCTACTGCTATGTCGACCTTCTTCTTGTTTTTGTATTTTCTTAAATGAAATTTATGGTTTGGTACACGGCCTGTCAGTCTGTAGTGGGAGGGGGGAGTTCTTCGGTCTGAAACCCCATCAGAGCAGCGTGTCACCGAACTGGTGGGTAGCGTGGGAAAGGCCGACTGACTGGTCTCGGAGTTGGGTTGCCATGTCTAAATAAACAAAGTCGAACACTCTGTGATGGTAAGGTTTTCTTTCTTGATAATAAACGTTTATCTTAACGATCATTCGTAGTTTTTTTACGCTATAAAAAATGTAACTTAAAAATCTGATCCGGGTCTATATTAATCTCTCTCTCTCTCTCCATCTCTCTCTCTGTACTGACGTCATCTCTCTCTCTCTCTGTACTGACGTCATCTCTCTCTCTGTACTGACGTCATATCTCTCTCTCCATCTCTCTCTGTACTGACTCATATCTCTCTCCATCGCATCTCTCTGTCTGACGTCATATCTCTCTCTCCATCTCTCTCTGTACTGACGTCATATCTCTCTCCATCTCTCATACTGTAAACGACTCATAATCTCTCTCCATCCCTCTCTCTGTACTGACGTCATATCTCTCGCACATCTCTCCTCTGTACTGACGTCATATCTCTCTCTCTCCATACTCTCTCGTCGGTACTGACGTCATCCTCTCTGTACTGAGTCCATATCGCTCTCTCTCTCTCTCTTCAATCTCTCTCTCTCGCTCCATCTCTCTCTCTCGGGTACTGACGTCATAAAACTCTCTCTCTCCTCTCGTAATCTCTCTCTCTCTCTGAGAGAATTCGAAATGTTCCAATCAAAATCCAGTCTATTATGCAGCAGACCTTTCTAAAGTTAAGTTCCGCTGTCGACTCGCAAAAAAAAAAAACAAAAACAAAACGGTAGCCGGTTCGATACGAATGCCAATCAGAAGATTCTAGAATATTAAATATGTATAAAACAAATGTTTGTACTGCGGACAGGTTGTTGTTAACAATCGTCAGCACCGCCGAATTAGCGTCGGTCTCGAGGTCCATCACTTCTCCCACAAGCCTCCTGTTCCGGACATAGATGTCTCCAGCGGCGTAGCTGCTTTTGACTCATATCGTGTGAGATGTCTGCCTGTCGGGTGACTGGGCTGGGGGTGGGAGGTTACTTCTCTA
>JACATO010000518.1:0-14923 GCA_018389105.1 Nautilus pompilius | reverse complement strand
TCTTCATTGTCTCAGTTAAAATAAAAACTATTGTCCGTATTGTAGCTGCCGGTGATAATAGTTGGTTTGGACCTTCATCGAGAGATTTCTGACATCGTAGTATCTGCAGTGGCAGAGCTCGTTCAAATGTCGGCTACCAAACCTCCTGTTAACGGGAGTCTGGCCCCCGTCAGAAGGCGGAGAGCGAATGCGAAACTTCTCCGAGTCCCATCCCATCTCTAATATCGCCAACTTCCTGTAATGAAAAGATGCGTTAATTCTAAAAACAAAAAAAAATAACAATATAATTAATTTTTAAAAAAATAGCAGTAATTTCGTCCGTGGTATTATTATTTCCATTGGCAACACAATTCTGACCTATTTCATCTCTGAAGTTGAAGAAATCTTTCATGATAACACTGCCTGCTTTGGAAATATTTCAACTACGACATCACAACTTACATATTGATAGAGAAATTTGTTGCAACTGTCGTTCAGATCGCCTTCTTTCAGTTTCAGTAGAATAAAAATTGTTTAAGCTGTTCCGGAATCTCTCTCTCTCCATCTCTCTCTTCTCTCTCTCTCTCTCTATCTCTCTACTCTCTCTCTCTCTCCTCTCTCTGCTCTCTCTCTCTCTCTCCTCTCTCTCTCTCTCTCTCTCTCCTCTCTCTCTCTCTCTCCCTCTCTCCCGTCTCTCTCTCTCTCTCTCTCTTCTCCATCTCTCTCTCTCTCTATACGTTTTCACCCTTCTGTTCGTAATAATAACTTTTCTTCAATTTGCTTTCTTTAATTCGAACAATTTAATCAGTTCATGTCGTAACGAGCTCATAGTTCCTGAAGCTGGCCGTGCGATGTTTTCTCTGCCCCAATTCCCTCCACATCAGCAGCTGACATTACTCTCGGCCTCATCACAGTTCTCGGTAGCGTTCGGAACCATGCGAAAAGGTCGAGGCCCCTGAAGACAACTGTAGAATTCATTCTGAATGCCGCATATAAAATCGTTCCTCGTCTTTTCGTCGCCGGTATAATTACCGTCCGCTGTCGGCGTTGTCATGGCTGCCTCGCGCCTTTGCGCGCCATCTAAGGTACTAAGCGATTAACTGCGTTACCTGCGGCGATTTCTTTCTCCCCTTCTCAAGCTCTCACTCTCTGTGACACGCTGCATGATGTTTTTTTTTTTTTATGCGGGTATATTTATGAGTCTTACAGCTTCTGTATCCGACTTAGCCGCGTTGCTGGGTTTTTTCGATGCTAGCAGCTCCACTCGGCACCAAAGGCCGTTCAGAAGTAATTTGTCATCCCACTGCCAGCCGCACTTTCGTACTAGTTCTTTATTGATCGCCCCGAGCAAGAAAACTTTAATATTTTTTCCCCGAATCTAATTACGAAAAGAAAGTATGGAAAAAGAAAAAACAATAAGCGATCTCCAGCCTGTAGCGTCTGCGTTTCATATTTCGATTAAGAGAACCTGGGTATCGATCTGAATTCTACGTCGAGAAAGAAGCCGTAAAGACAAAATGGCTGACTGAACTGGACGTACAGAATGGCAACGACGCCACTCGGAGAATGATCGCAGACGAAACGGCATCGGCAGGAAGGGGGTCACCATTAACTTGTGCCCGTCTTGGTCAGACGATCCAGCTGTCGGTGTGGGAGGGAGGTTGCGCCCGTTCGACCGGGCCCACTTCCAGCTGACCGAAAAGGCTGTGGGCGGACCTGGTGACCGCAAACAGTCCTGCCTACAATGTCCCAAAGAGATCGTGCGGGCATCATTAAGCCATTATCGAACATCGATCTCTATCGCTATTTAATTAAACTGTTTTACTTGTTCTTAATCCGCAGGTTTTCTCATCGTTTACTTATAATTTTGTGGACGCGGTTTTAGTGACGTCACCGGATGTTCTTCGCTCGGGAGGGGCGGGTAAGCGGTGAACAGAATGGGCCGCCAGCGTCTCACCCGGAGGCTAAAACGGAATTTATTCCACGCATCGCGACATATTCAAAATACCGTTACCTGCCTTTACAAATGTCTCCAGAACTTTCAGTCGTTCGATTCTTCTGATAATCGCAACGCTGACAGATCTCGCCTTATTCGCAGAAGAGTGCGAAAGCATAACAGTTTAGTTAATACAAAGGAGCGCCATCTTATAATGGCTCCGCTAATGATTTATTTCGGTCGTCCACGATTCGAAGGACTACGTTCTATAATATCAGGCTCTCATATCCATAATGACTACCAGCAGTTTTAGCCATAACGGATAATATTAAAAATGAACGTAGTTATAGGCGCCGACATGTACACGACTTGAAAAATCATTGCCAGTTATGGCTGATAGTTTTCTTATCAGTATTTTAAAAATTTGCTTCGCCGTCTAACTTCAGTGGCGTTAACCTCAAACAAGAAATACCAAATGTATTTTGTAATAAGACTGAAGAATGTTACACGATGCTATCCATCCGTTTATCAGGTTGTGAGTCCACATCCCGATACCATACAGTTTCCAATGACCGCGCTAAGAAACTCGCACAAGTATTATAAAATTCGAGTTATCTCCCCAACATCGAGAACTCTCTATTTTCTACATATCTCCATTTTGTTTTTTTGTTTCATAAAATCATTTCTGCATCAATGACAGCTCCCGCGCAAAAACTCAGCGAAATCAAAAGAATCCAACATATTCGTTACTCTTCTGTCAGCATTGGTTTGGTTATTACAAAAACAGCTTCTTCCTGTTCTTTTTAGCCGCTTCACTGATGCCTTTTCTTAATCTTTTTTCTATGACTTCCAGCGGGAGATTCTAGAAGTTCCATCGTGCAGGAGTGACAACCTCGTCGCCTAGCAACCGCCTTTCTGCTTCATCTATTTCCTGAAGCGTCGGGAATTTTTTTAATCGCAGCTGCCGTTGTTGTTCTTTAATTAAGAATCTAAACTCTTTTTCAAAAAGAAGAAGATTTAATTGGAAAAGCCACAGGGATAATTATCCACCTCTTATGCAGTCCCGTCACGACTCTTTTCAAAAGTGTCATAATGATACCCTAAAGCGTCGGTCGGTGACGTCATTTAACTCTTTACCCGCCTTTGAAAATAGTCAATCATTAAATCGTCTACTCTTTAATTTAATAACTTGACGTTCTCCAACAATAGCGAATAAAGCAGCAAAATGTTGTCGTGTCGTTTTTTTTGTTGTTTTTTTTAAATCTGCTTCTACATAAATAGATGTAAAAAGAGAGAAGATCTTTTAAAGATAAGTAAAACTAAAGACCAGGTTTGTTGCTAGTGTAAGCGTTATGGATAACCGATTTCTGCACATTGCCGGCACCTGCCACCCATCATAATCGCAGAGCTCGATCACCACTCCAAATCGTATTCGAAAAGTAACAATAAAACCGTGTCGGTACTGGTTCTAAGCATTTCCCAGACTGTGGCAGGGCCTACAGGACAGTTGGTTCGCCCACATTTCCAAATATTAGCTTGAACCGGGTATCTGTTTTGTGGAGAATGCTCGGTTCTGACCCGAGACGTTTCTCGTGTTTATATACACACGCAAGTACACTACTCATCGACAGATCGGGTGTAGGTGCGAAATACGACCTGCATCGTTGATCAGTCGCCGTGTTCGGATTGACAAAAGCGGATTCTGACCGTATCTATTTTCGATAAGTTTTTGTAGCGCGTGATCGCGGGAAATTATCGATAGGGAAACTAACTCCTGTCCGCTGAGACGGAGTCGACTCCTCTGGAAGATTTTGATCAATCACAGCCTGGGGAACGGGAGGAAAAACTGATAGTTCTGAGAGATTAAAGGCTTTCATTTTACAAAGGAAAAAAAAAATGAGATAAAATAGATGAAAGGGAAAGGAACCCGTCAGCCATCGGATTTCCTTACGTCTGAAATTTTTTAAACTCTGCGGCAGATAACCCGCTAAAAACGGGGATAGATAACGTGTCTTTATGATATTTTGTCGTCTCATCCACCTCTCTCTCCATCTCTCTCTCTCTCTGTACTGACGTCATCATCACCATCATCTCTCTCTCTCCATCTATACTGACGTCATCATCATCATTATCTCTCTGTACTGACGTCATCATCACCATCATCTCTCTCTCTATCTATACTGACGTCATCATCATCATTATCTCTCTCTGTACTGACGTCATCATCACCATCATCTCTCTCTCTCCATCTATACTGACGTCATCATCATCATTATCCTCTGTACTGACGTCATCATCACCATCATCTCTCTCTCTATCTATACTGACGTTATCTCTCTCTGTTCTGACGTCATCATCATTTATCTCTCTCTGTACTGACGTCATCATCACCATCATCTCTCTCTCTCTCTCTCTCCCTCTCTCCCTCTCTCTCCCTCTCCTTCACTGATGTTAATCCTAGGATAAACAAGAACGGAAATACCAGAAGTCAAACGGATTCGGTTCATAACTCCAATTTTTGATTGGATGTATCCAAAATTTAAAAAAAAAAAAAGGATTTAAGATGAAACGCCTAACCCTATCATATATTTTCACATCAGAACTTTAAAAAAATGATTAAGTGCCCCGAGTTTTAACACTTACCCGACTACCACTGTTTATCGAGGTTCATTCCGAATGTCAAGGATTACTACTTATTGGTTATGAGATAATTATAAGAAATAATTACATTAAATCGATATTTTTAAAACCGTCATAGAAAAGGTCGAACCGCCAGAATTAATGGAAATCTCATGCACACTGTTTTGGAAAATTATGACACAACCGGAAGCTATAGAATCACAATCGGAAACTATGATGCCTAACCGTTCTTTGTGGTTTTTCCCGCAGGAGAACTATGGCGTCATAATGTCTTCGAAGGTTAAATCAGTGACGTCAGGTTTGTGCATTCACACAGCACACTATTTCGTACAGCCATCCCATATGTACAAGTATAATGCACACGATGACGTTTTTTAAAATTTTTTCCGTTCTTTTTTAACAGAAGAGCTATGGTGTCATCCATACACGTTTAAAGAGTACCGTAGTTTCAAATTTGCTTAATTTCATTTAGAATTAAGAAGGATGAGTTATTTTAAAATTTGCTTTACTTACGGGACGAACAATTTTGCTTCTCAGCAGACTCCGGTCTTCCCAGCAATCAGCCGTCCGTGGGTTCATTTATTTCTCTTTCTTATAACAAAATTCCACTCGCCGATCCTCGGTGCACATTCAAGAAGGACTTGCTTTGATCTTTCGAGTAGCATATTCACTCCAGAAGTCGATCAATCGCCGTGAAATGTTTCTTCCACATCGGGCTCACTCGAGAACGACTTTACACCCTGATGGTGTACGGCGAAATTCCGCTTTGATGTGCCAGATAGCTGCTGCTGTTTGTTAGTGAACAGATGGTCGTGTTACAGTTAATGTCACATGAGTGCTCTCTGATTTGCGAACGGGGCATCGCTAGGTTCTGATAATCTAAACCACATTAAAGGACGGAACGTAATGGAGCGGGTGTAAAGGGGGTAATTGCAACTGAATATCGCCTTTTGTTGTTGTTGTTAACAACAACAAAACACTCTAATAGTTCCAAAACAAACGGGTAGAGACTTCGGAGAACATTTCTGCAGACAAAGAAAAATATGAACGGTCAGATTCAGTGGTCCACCATCTGAGACCCCTTCTTAGTTTGGTACTTACAAAGAAGCAGGGAGCCAGCACAGCCCACGCAAGGGTTCCGAGTAAAGAGAAATAACTAGCAACACGATCCTCAAATTGATTAATATTCTCACTAATATGAACTAAAGTTGCCGGTAATTCATTCCACTATTGATAATTCTGATATCAATAAATATTTTCTGATATCAACCGGCGTCGGGATCTTAGATAATCGAGAGATATCACCTCTGGCTTTAGTGGGTGGCCGACGAGGCTGAAAACTTTTCTGTTCTCTTCTCAAACGTCAGAGACTAGGTAGATCTGGTGTTTAGAGTGGCGTCGGCCGTGAACGGTGGGGTAATGGGAAGCTGTAGATATTGGGCGAGTGCCGTCGGCCGTGAACGGTGGGGTAATGGGAAGCTGTAGATATTGGGCGAGTGCCGTCGGCCGTGAACGGTGGGGTAATGGGAAGCTGTAGATACTGGGCGAATGCCGTCGGCCGTGAACGGTGTGTAATGGTAAGCGCTGTAGATACTGGGCGAGTGCCGTCGGCCGTGAACGGTGGGGTAATGGGAAGCTGTAGATACTGGGCGAGTGCCGTCGGCCGTGAACGGTGGGGTAATGGGAAGCTGTAGATACTGGGCGAGTGCCGTCGGCCGTGAACGATGGGGTAATTTTCAAGCCAAGCGATCGCTCGAATGCTGGTTGACCTTCCCCTGTGAAACCCCGAGGTTCCGATAAATGGGAAGATCAGCCACAAAAAGTCAGGGAAGCGCATGGTGCCAGCCAAACTTTCGACCGGTCCGTTTGAGGGTTTTAAACGAGGCTCTCGTGAATGATGTAATTCGTCAGTGAACCTCGTGCGTAGGTGGACTCCGGTAAATAACAACTTGTCATACGGTGTAACGTTGATCTCTACTCGTAATGCTGGTAAATATGGCTATTATTGGTGTACACGTGAATTCGACTCGTGCGTGTGCGCGCGGTGAAAACGAGATTGTCGCCTGTAATGCAAAGGCCGCCATGATCAGTAAATGTCATGTAAATATGGACTTTACCGGACATGAAATTATGTTCCAAAATGTTGTCAGAAGAAATTGCGAGGGTCTGAGAACTAGGTACTTTATTTAGTAAAGGTTTTCTTCTTCTTTGCCGCTGTAGTTTACCAGGAACTACGTGAAGGAGATAGAGTCCATACACGGCCGAGTGATGCTGCTGGCCTGTGATGGATGCCAAGGACAAGCGGGCCGCTTCATGGGCCTCAGCGACGAGTGTATACAGCACTCGTGTCGCGCCTACTGCGCCGTGGCGGCCATCGACCGGGCGGACCAACACCAGGTGCCCGTCCCCGAGAAGCGAGTCCACAACCTGCAGTTCGACCTGTCGGCGTACGGTACGGATACCGTGGAGGAGAACTGCACCGCCGGCTTCAGCCTGAAGATCTTCGGCAGCACCAGGAACCGCTACATGACCCTGGTTATTCCTAAGTGCGACCTGAAGGTCGTGAAGACCCTTCGCGTCATCCTGGATCGCTCGGTAAGTCCAGTCCGCTCGTTCCTCGCCGCCATTCCTATAGCTCTTCCCCCCGCATCTCTACCGCCCTTCCCCAGCTCCAACACCCGCCTAACCTTACAGTTACTCTCCCATCCCCTCTACGAGTAACCCCGACTTAAGCGTTAATCAGGGAACCCTAAAATCCATGGCCGAAAGCAAAAGATAATCCCGAGCTGCAGGAACCGGTGGTGCCGCGACGACCGATCGCGGAGGAGTTTTTCCGAATCTTCTCTGCCTCTTTCCGGTCTTTGACGCTCAGTAGTAATTCATCGATCTAGCATTACAGGGGAGGAAATCCCGTGAACCGATCGTAGTATCGATTATCTCATATTATTATCGGGTAGCATGGTTGATTAGCTAAGTAGATCTGTTAACTAGCGACGATAGCTTGCCGTCACAATATCGTTATTCAAGTAGAGAGTTGGGATTTGGCGAAACTGTAGTCGAGCTCCCTGAGTCAGGTGATGACAACCCCGCCGCCGAATTCGCCTGAAAGGGTAATAACCAAGTGGACCGCAGGGGCGGATACCTGTTGCTGCTGTTTCCCTTTCGTTTTCGTTTGACTTCTTTCTGACAAGATATATTTGACCGGCTGGTGCGCGCCGTACCTTGAGCTCTGTATGGATAACCACGGTTCTCTTTTTTCCCCCCTCCTTTCAGGTGATGCGCAACATCTTTCAGAAGTGCTTCAACACCTTCAAAAACGGTCTGGAGACGAAGATCGGCGAGTCGGAGGCGCTGGAAAACATGAAGTTCAACCCCCGACTCTTCGAAATCAAGCTGTTTCAGAGACGAGAGAGCGCCACCTATTTCTCCGACTTCGACATCGCCATCTTAGCCGAAGGAGACGCCGCTAGGTGCTATAATTTTACCACGGGTAAGTCGGTGCGCTGTGGAGGGACCGTCCGGGTTTCGAATCCCTTCGCCGGTCCCCTTGTCTTTGTTTTCTCCGTGACGGCGAAAGCGAATATCCGGCATCGATCTGCACTGCACCTCGTTCGCCGCTCGCTATGGAGCTTCTACGTCGCTACGTTGGGGCAGGGGACGAGTCTGGCCCGAAGCCCCTAACCTAACCCTGACGAACGCCTCGTTAAATGTCCCCGAAGTGAATCAGAGACGATACTCTTCGCGGGTACGGCAGCAGGCGGCGGCAGGGAGCTTGCTCGAGGTCTACCCGGAGGAAGGAAGTCTTAAAGTTACTGTCGATCGTAAAGCTGATATAGCGGCCTCTGTAACGGCGCTGCCATCTTTTGTTGTTAGGCTGTAAATGATTTTAAGGAAATTTCTATTTCCCCGTAAGCTGCATAAGTGATCTGCTACTCCGATCACCCTCGAGCGCTTGTGTGTGTGTGTGTGTGTGTGTCGGTCCTAACTCTCGTTCCTGCTCTTCCATCCCCCCATCTCTCTTAGGAATGCTTTGACGGTATTACAACTCTCTAGATTAAGGTGCCTCTAACGATATCCTATGGAACTACGCTCTCAAGTCCGAGATTAAGAACTGCTCTCTGGTTTGCTCAAAAAGGGCTTTGCACTGGGGCAGCTCACCACAAAAGTAGGTCTCTGACTCTAGCCTATCGCTCTCTCTATCTCTCTCTCTCTCCATCTCTCTCGCTCTCTCTCTCTCTCTCTCTCCCCCTCTCTCTCTCTCTCTCTCTCTCTCTCTCTCTCTCTCTCTCCAATACTTCCAGAACCCCTTTCGACTGTTCTAACACATTCTACCTTTATCAGAATGGTTTTATACGATTTCCAACTGCCTGGATCTTTTGGTTCCTTTCCCTAACCCAAGAGTAATTTGTTTTTTTTTTTTTAACTTGGGAGTGATTACTCCAGGAAAGGTACATCCTGTTTATCCTACTAACTTACACCACCTATTCCAACAATGGGTGCGTTATTTAACCACAGAATATATGGTTCTAAATTCACCAATAAGATCAAGCGATGGGCACAGATTTTGCAGTTGCATCTGTCTATGCACATGTACTCTGCCATTAGTAGTTGAGCCCTGTCTGCCGATCCCGTGACTCATATCTCTTAAGAAGAGGATCTAGAAATGAGTTTTCCGTACATGTAGAGAAGATACAGTTAAATTCGTTTTATCTATTAGGTAATTACCGTAAGCAGATCGTAAGTTCGTGTACCTTGTTTACGGCCGAAAGTATAGGAGGTGAGATACCTAATCTAGTTATCTTCTTCCATCTCGTCTATGTCTGTAAGTCTGAGATTTTACCATGACGGAATCTGTCGGAACTTCGGCCACCGGGTACGTTCCCGGGTGGCTCCATAACCGAAGCGCCTTCATCCCTGTTTTTTCTTGCACCGTTTGGTTTGGATCCAGCGTCGGGAGATGGTTTTGGGGCCGCCTACTTTCCACGTGCAGTCGAACTTCCGCTACTGCGCTCAGGGGAACTAGGCTAAGGGAAATTGGCTTAGAAGTGATGCCAGAGCCGAAGTTTAGGCGAACACAAGACGTCTTCATACCAAAAATCAATATTCCTGCTTTACGGGAGTCATTTACATATTTTATTCATATTACATGAAGAGGGAGTTTCTGTTTTTGTTTGCTGCTGAACCCTTGGAAGCGATTTGGTGTATACCAGCCGAGCTGCGGCTGACGGAACCTATGCAGGCCGTCCGCGCACCAGCGTCTTCTTCATCTTACATCAGCTGGCCACCGAAAAGATGCTGGTGTATCTTTGAAGAATTTGCTAACTTTCGGTGCCACGCTGTTGTGGAAGATAGCACTTGGTTTCAAGTAGCAGTTATACCAGATGCCCTACTCCCTGCAGCTGTGTATCGCGTTCTTTCTCGCCATGATGCTGAGACGACGGCTCCACTGACCGTCAATAAAGCATTTTCACTCGGTATCTTTTTTGTGCATGTTTGCTATTTGCATTTAATAACCATTAATCTCTTGATATATTCGTATATGGACTTCGAGACCGCCATCAGATCAGTATGTTTCTCCATGGCTTTTCTTGTGCCATGACCAGAAATTGGATAGGCCTTATCAGCACATGTATCTCCCAGCCCCATATTTCAACGTACGTGATAAAAGACCACGAAAACAAGAAGAAAATAATCCTTTTTTTCCATCTAATAACATCTGTGCTTTGTATTTCAGGAATGGACGTGAACTTCGGAATAAAGGGCCTCATGTCTTTACCCGCGTTTATCGAGATGATTAGCTGGGCAAACACCGAGTACGCCATAATCTCAGCCCTTGTCTATAAAACACAGCACGCCGACAAAGTCTGCAAAGAATTTCTTAAGAATGGATTAAAGGAGTACTTCTTCACTTAGAAACGTTCTGGTACGGTCGCCAAGGCACAACGTAAAACTTCATCCTGTAATCCGCCATGTTGTTCTTGTTTTGTTGTTGTTGTTGTTTGTTGTTGTTGTTGTTGTTTTTTTTTTTTTTTTTTTCGAAATTTGTCGGAAACCTGTAGCTAAGCACGTGCCTTGTTCGCCTGTGACGACAGAGCCGGAAGACGACTCTTCAGCCAATCATCAGCCGCCGTCACACATTCCATTTCCGAAGTTGCTAAAGCGTGCTGCTGTTGACTGATCGCACTGTCAACTTATATATTGCGAGGGAGTTTAGCCAGCGTAATAAATAATAATAATAATAAATAATAAATAATTAATAATAATAATAATAAAAAAATCAACGAGAAAGGTAGTTAATTAAGGTATCATAGTCTTGCAACCAGTTATCTCGGTGACGAATCAGCACCGTCCATTCATCTCGCCGGTCGGGTTTTTTACAAAATGTGACGTCACGATCACGTGCCGGTTTGTGTTTTTTCATGCCAACAGAGCCCTGAATCGACGTAGAGGCGAGTAAAGCAAAAGGGGCAAAAAATCTCCTGTTCAGAATCGTTGTTTCAATACCCGTAGAAGGGAGGGTTCAATTATATAAGATGGACAAACTATTTGAGATAAAAGAAATATTTCGGGATTTTATTTTTAATTTATTTTTTCTAATGGCAACAAAATAAGACTCTAACCTATTGTCGTGGAAAAGTAAACCTTGGAAAATAAATAATTTTTTTACTGCTATTCTGTTTTTTTTTTTTTTTCCTTCTTCTTGTATTGTCCTAACAATCATCACGGCCAACACAAGTTACACGTGCACTCTTAAGTCGTCCTCTTACACTGTTAAACGATTTTCCTGGTAATTTATTCAGCATCAGTCGAAATTTGGCTTATTGTACGTTTTTCCGTATTATACGTTTGTCTGAAATTTGTTAAACGTTTCTCTCCGCTCACTGGGAGTTCGTTCGTGTAACATGCCTCACGAGGGTTAACCCTCTCACCGTACATTTACCACGATATTATAAATTCCATATTTTTAAAAAGAATTTTAGTTGGAGAAAGCGTGGGGGGTTGGAAACTGTTTTAGTTTAGACTCACCGTAGGAACGTTTAGCGGATTTAAGTTGGTACCAGTCGAACAGTATTACGGTGGTAAATAGATCTGAGCCGCTAAGCCAACGTGGCACCGATTTTCCAAGTCAGTCGCAGACATTGACAGCCCTCATACCGCTTATCGTAACATGGTCTGCTTACCTTCACAGTTTCCCTGGTCCTCCTAACAGGGCGAGCAGTCCAACTTCTCGGAACTGTTTGACCGATGTCCCGTAGAAATGGCTGTCGTTGGCAGGGACTGCCGCAGATGACGCTGCTACTAAATCATTTCCGGTTTATTTCTTTTCCCCCCTGGCGCCTCCATCTTGTAATAAAGATTTTCCGGAAGATATGACGTATGTCTGGCTGACCACAAGTAGGCAGTTCACAGTCAGATCGTTACTCAAGTTTGCGGTGTCGCAGCCTGCACTTGGGCCGACGTTCGGACGAGCTACCACGGAGTCTCGATTTTTCGCCATTATTACGTATTCTCGAAGAGCCCCACATAACCATCGTATTTCTTCAAAGCCTAACTCACCTGCGATAAGCTTCCCTTTGTAACTCGTTTTTTGGTGGGGTAAACTTGTACTTAAACTTGTTCATTCAGCTTGGAAGTTTTGATTGGCGCCATTCCAAATAAATCTAAGGGGCAGTGTTCTCTATTTCCTTGTATTCGGGTTCTTCGCAGGGATTAACGCAAGCATGGATTTAACACAGAAGCCATTTTGGTATTAATCTCGGTGGAAGTCAGATTATCCGCTATTCTTTGATGTAAGGAAGATGCTAAGAGTTCCCGAACTCAGCCCATTGCTGCTGCTGGTAGATAACAGAACCCTCCCCTCTGAAGCGAATGACAACAGACTAGTAAAAGAAAGTTTAATAAGTAAATAAACAAATTAAATCGAATAATACGTCGCTCGGGAAATACGTATTATGAAAGGGGGGCAGCGAAAAGCCTAGAACAGGAGGAGGATAATCTCTTAGCAGGTGCTCTCACTGAAATCAATCGCTCAAGTAGAAAGAAAAAAACCACCGCTATCCTTTATTTCTTGCATGATGTAGTACAGAAAATAGCAAATGTTCTTTTTATGCCTTTGATGTGGGAATTTAGTTTCACTTTAAAGCTGGGTGAACTTATAACTTTATCTAATTGGATTACGTTCGTTTATAGTCGAGCTTCCGAAGCTGCACACTTTCATTTCGTCTTGTTTCGCCCAAATCTTGTCTTTAACTGTAGTCCCCCGCTGCCAAAAAGTAAAAATGTTTCCTGGTGGTGGTAGCTGAAAGCCATCAGTTGTCAAAGTCCCGTACGTGTGGCTAATTAACTAGGAACTTCCTCTTATAGTTCCCATTTTACATTTTCACCCCCTTCTTTGCTGGCGTCATGGCGAAGTCTTCTCGAGCCTCTTCCCGCCCGTGACGACAAGAACGCCACACACTGGAGCGCTCAGCATACAAAGAAGGCTGGCACTTTTTTTTCACGATCACGAATTGTCATAAGCCACCAACTAGAGGACACTGCAACTGTTCCCAAATAATAAAAACCTAACAATCTAATAGCATTAATGATAATTTTTTCGGCGAGATCTTGCAAGGACCAAAACAGTTTTTGTTCTTCAAATGTAGTAATTCCGTTCTTTCAACAGCGAGACGATAAAATTATATTAGCCATATTCTACATGGATCCGATATGACGTCACTTCTGATGATACGTGCTACCTAGATCCGATCTAACAACACTTCTGATACATGGTACTTAGGTCCGATATGACGTCACTTCTGATACGTGCTACCTAGATCCGATATGACGTCACTTCTGATGATACGTGCTACCTAGATCCGATCTAACAACACTTCTGATACATGGTACTTAGGTCCGATATGACGTCACTTCTCATACATGGTACTTAGGTCCGATCTAACGTCATTTCTGATACGTGCTACTTAGATCCGATATGACGTCACTTATGATACGTGCTACCTAGATCCGATATGACGTCACTTCTCATGCATGGTACTTACGTCCGATCTAACATCTCTTCTGATACGTGCTACCTAGATCCGATATGACGTCACTTCTGATACGTGCTACCTAGATCCGATATGACGTCACTTCTTATACGTGCTACCTAGATCAGATATGACGTCATTTCCCATAGAGCTACCTAGATCCCATATGACGTCACTTTTCATACATGGTACTTAGGTCCGATATGATAGATCGCGGATGTGAATCGTGAAAATTTCAAGTTCACATTCTACTGATTAATACACTAAAAATATTAACCCTCAGACTTGATTTCTGGCAGACATCTGTTTGTGTGGTATTTCAAGTGTTAATTGTCCTCAGGGTGTCGGAACTCCTGTCCAAATATTTCCATTTTTTTTTCAAACCTGTCAAATAGACCCCCCCCCTTTTGAGACAGGCTTCAAACCGGAAATTTAGTCAGTATTCAGTTCTGTGGAACTTTTAAAAATCAGCATATGGCAGAATCACACGTCGTCAACTACCAGGTAAAGAATAGCAGCCGGTCCATGCGCAGCGCCATTTCTTTAACGTGGCTAGAGACGAGCTCTCGCCGCCGATGCTAGCTTCAGTCCCGTCGGGAGGCCGCCACTCTTGACGTCTCCCTACCCCGACCTGGCCGTAGAGTAGGTCTCAGCTGTGCTATAACATCCATCGCGAGATTCGACGTGAAGTAACGTGACAAACTGAAAGCGATGTGTGGAGTCATGAGGTTCGACTCTCACGCATCGATTTCCAACAAGCCGTCCTTTGTCTTTATGTTTTGTAAGCCTCACCTGTTGTCTAAGTGTCTCAAAAAAAGGGGGGGATGCTGTGATTACCCCTGGTCTGTGATTGATGTTTTCCGTCTCTCCTGCGTACTCTTTCTTCACGTATTCGTGTATACTAATAAATGATTTGTATATGGATAATATATTATCAATAAAGTCTTTTGATGAAACCTGGTTCCATCTCATTTTTTTTTTTTGGCGTTCGATCTCAGCCCAAAACTCCACAGCAGGGCAGATGTGTGTTTTTTTTCTCCAAGTGTCGTTTAGAGTCTCACGACCGCCAGGAGGCGTTTTTGCGCTAATTCTACGAAGCAGTAGCTATCAGTCAGTCGTACGAACCAGTTGCCAGCGGGTGCTACGGAGCGGCCAGAGACGAGAGGGTTCTCAAAAACACGAAATAAACAAATGTACAAAAATAGGTGGGAGGAAAGACTAATTAAGTTCTGACCAGGAAAAAAAAAGGGTTTGTTCCCTGGTTGGGGTGGTTTAGAAAGATACGATGAAAAGTGAACTGGTGGCCTCTGAGTGTCTGGTCAATCAATGCATTATCGAT